>JADKLZ010005243.1:14292497-14303783 GCA_021533235.1 Biomphalaria straminea | reverse complement strand
TTCATTAGGACAGTCGAGAATACTAGATTGTACTTCTTGAGGGAGTTACTAATCGTGTCCCCAGGTAACGGGTAAAGGAAAGCCCCTTAGATATAAGGGTTATAAGTGAATATCAATCAAGAAAAACATTTTTAAAGACAATACCTTTTTTTATAATTATTATTATAGCTTTTATATAACGCTACTTTCATGCCTATAGCATGCTCAGAGCGCTTTGGTCCAATCTCATTTGTGGACTAGTGGGGGAGGGGGTATCTAGGAGTTGGTTTTCCGTGCTGCCTTTAGGCGCTCAGTAAACACAACTCTGCCCGAGTCGGGTATCAAACCTCGAGCCCCCTTCTAGGTAGCCTAGCCAAGCCAAGTTCAAGCCGCACTTAGCCTCTCGACCACGCTTCCCACTTTCATTATACCTTCATTATACAACTTAGAATAAAATTAAATATTATATTAAAAATGAATTTAACATTTTTTTTTATCTCAAACCAGGTATCGAATTCGTGATTTTAACACCCCCCACTGGTCCACAAATGAGATTGGACCAAAGCGCTCTGGGCATGCTATAAGCATGAAAGTAATTCTATATAAAAGCTATAATAATAATACTATTTACAAACTTTTCTTTCTAAACTTTATTTCTGACTCTTACAAAAGAACGAGTATTCTTTCTCTGGCGGAGCCAGAGTTGAGTTTCATTAAAGGGAGACAAAATTCATCGTATTCCCTTTATCAGTTTCCAGTGAGGAATTTTCTGGTGATGTGGCAGGTCTGCAGTAGTACCGCCCTCTGACAGGCAACGAGAATGTTCCTAGGAATGCCCAGAGCCTTGAAGGTATCTGTGAGCAGGGGCGGCCCTAGCAGTGCGCGGGGCCCTGGGCGAGTGTTAAGTGCGGGGCCCTTAACCGTGACGGTAGACTATATAATATACTGAATACTGAAAACTTATCAAGCTGACAGGCTCATCCGTCTCTAACGATGTAACAATAACATTACAGTATGTCAGAGGGGCGGCCATAGAAGTTGATTTGTTTTTACTATCGAATTAGTCGAATTATTTTTTGTTGTTGTTTTTTTTTTTTGCGTCTGACTCTTTGTTCCTTGAATTTCAAATCGTCGTTCATTTGGAAGCAATTTCCTTTGCTGTGATAATTGCACTAGAGAAATCAAGTCCGGTACTTTATAAAAAGTGCAAGAAGGCCTTTGATGTGCTGTATTGCCTGCCACATTGAGTTGTATATCAGCAGGTAGGAAAGTTTTGCGGACTGGATTCATAACCATTAAATAGAGCATTAAACCGAGAATAAGCTCGAAACTTTCTTGTTCACAGTTCGGCTTGACTTTTTCACCAGTGAATTATTTGCGGTGTTAGCGACAGTCAACAGCGCCTCTCTGAATTCTTTCGTTTTATATCGTAGCGCTTTCTAACGTTTTGAGGCGGCACTTTCACCTTGTTTATGACAGTGACTTTGAGAATTGCATTTAGCAATGTCTCCTAAAACAAATTTCAGATTATGGCAGCCGCACGGAGTGTAAAATGCTTGACTGTTAATGTGAATAATGTGTGCCTTCAACGACTTGGTGCTTTCTTTTCATGTTTGAATCATTGTCAAATTCCTTGCTACCGCAATCGGCTAGGTTCAGATCAAGCTCTCCAGCACGACGAGAAGCGTCACTGACAAACTCTTTCCTGATGAGTTGTCAAAATCTAGAAATTCGATGAAGTGTTCTCCACCTTAACGTCTCTATCTGATACGTCCACGTGACGTACGGGACATCTGCTTCTTGATTGATGTTATTAATAATATTCCCTTTAACTTCTGATACCACCAGTTCCATAAGCTTGTTTTGAATCCTATGTCCGAAGTAATGGCCGTGAGCCTCAGCGTTCTTAATTAGTCGAAGATGATTGGGTCAAATTAGACCAGCATCTCAACCAAGCCTAAAATTGACCGGTGCATAAAGTTGATATGTTCTCGCACGAAATGCTTGTTGTTCAGACTTCGCGCCAATGCATTTTTTTGTGTAGGCCCTAATTTGTTCTAGCATCCTGTTAACCATTGGGCTACCATTGGACATTCTCAGAGCTCAATCCAACCACGCTGACACACACTGAACGTGATGTACAAAAACATCGTGCTGTCGAAGTTTATTGCAAAAATGCTTCCAGTTACAGTAGCCTTAGTTTGCTAATTGGCATTCAGTAGCTATCGTGCCTAGCAATTTATAAGGAAAACGCAATAGTGGGAGCCTACTCTGTCTTTAGTCTTTGGTATGACGTGTTAGATAGGAGATACAGTAGTTTGCAGATCCAACTATTGGAAAGGGTTTTAAAAAAAAAATAAGACAAAAAAAAAACTCCCGCGTTTTTTTTAGCCTGTTAGAATCGGCAAGTCCTAAGATGCTATCTTTTCCGAAAACCGAAACTGAAAGGTATTTCGAAAAAATATCATGTTAAGAGCTTATATAAGAATTCGAATCATATAAAATCATATCGTATCAAACACCCTAGTTTATGTGAACTGATTTTCGAAGCTGACATTGACAATGGTATCTCCGATCGCGGGGCCCCCCTCAGGCGCGGGGCCTGGGGCGGTTGCCCCACTTGCCACCCCCTAAGGCCGCTACTGCTGTGAGGTCAGTTGTTATTATCCCCTCGGTTGATATGACAATGGGGTATATTGTTATTTTAGATAACTTACATAGGCGCTTAATCTCCAAGCCATACTTTCGCTGTTTTTCTCAGTTTTTCTTAAGTTATGAGATAGTGGTACGGCAAAGTCAATCATTTTCTTTTTTATCGATAAGCTGCAGATCAGGGCGATTAAAATCTACCGTTTTGTCGGTCAAAATAGACCTATCCCAGTACAGCAGGTGATCAGTAGACTCGAGAACCTCTTGTGGTGAGTATTTGTAATAAGGAGGAGTATCCTTCCCGATCAAATTGTGCGTCAAAGCCAAGTGCTGGTGTATTAGCTTTGCAACTAATTTATGGCGACCTAGGTAGGCAGATTCCGATAGGGCAGGACATCCTGCCTCAATGTGTTTGTCACAAGGTCAATTCAATGTTGAATGATGTAATGTCCTTGTGATGCGGGGATTCAAATCTTCTATTAAAACAATTGAATTAATGTCGAACTAGAATTCACTGTAAAAGATTCTTTGTAGAAAATGAAACTCTGGAACTTTATTTGAATAAAACGTAAGTACAGCTTATGTACAATAGTAGATCAACAAGATGAAAATGATAACATAACAAAGGCTTCTTTCTTAATAAAACTTAGAGATGTTAGAATACACAACCTTTCAGAAAGACATTCACGCACAGACTGATCCTCACGCAATCACCGACTCTGGGCGGAAGTTGTCATCAGACTCGTTTTCAATTCATACTCTCAACCAACCAGTGGCGTAGCTACCAATGTGCGGGTGGTGCGGGCCGCACAGGGCACCAATTGGAGAGGGGCCCAAAATCCACCCAGTGTGTATTAATTTCCTATTTCCCTGAGCTTTTCAGCAAAAACGACCAAGTGTATGGACACGAACAAACATAAACTACTGTATTTTAAACATGAGCTAACGATTTATAAACTAGTCATGTCTCTATTTTGTTTAAACTCCTTGAAGGTTATCATAGAATACAGAAAACAATATAGAAAACAAGAAAATAAACTCTAGACTGAACGACATTGGAGATTGACTTGATGTCATCACAAATAATATTCGCATATACATTGTCACTCAAGGATCTGAAACAGTTCAGCGAATGAACAGTCAATTCAGAGAAGTGTATAGACATCAAGAATCAGCAAAAGGAAAGGCTAGAGAGCTTTCGAAGGGTTGTTTTTTACGGCAAATGTCAAACGGCGAGAAAGTTCTTAGAAAGTGGACGTGTTATTCGCCAAAAAAAAGAATCCTTATTTTTCTTCCCCTACATACTCTTCTCAACAAGATCAAGTACCAAATCTTCATTTAAATCCAAAGATGAATTCAATGAGTGGTGGGGTTATCCCCGAAAATAGAAAAACATGAGACCAGCAGAGCTCGCATTCAGTCATCGCTTGCTTGAAGGAAACTTGAAGTTCGCCTGAGAGTAGGAAACAGTATTGACAACAAGGCCCAAGATTTGATTATACAAGAGACGAAAACCTGGAGAGACTACCTGAAGAGAATATTGGACAGCATTCTTTTTTCTCAAAGCAAAATCTGGCACTTCGTGGGCATCGGGAGCGAGCTGAGTAAGTGCTGGAAGGGCAAAATCAAGGCAATTACTTGGAGTTAGTAAAATTACTATCAAAGTACGATCCACTCTTCAGGGAGCATGTGCTTCGAACTAAGCCTTGTTCCAGACCGAATACATACATGTCTCCACAAATACAAAATGAATTTATTACAATATTGGTAAAACAAACACACGTTATAAAACAAATCATACAGCAAGTAAAACAAGCCAAATATTTCTCTATTATTTGTGACAGTACAACTGACATCTCAAAGCTGGATCAAACTTCCCAACTTTTACGGTACGTTGTCATGGATAATCACGGGGTGCAGGTTCGTGACTCTTTTATTGACTTCATCGACACAAAGGACAAGCATGCTGTTGGAATCACTGAGATGATTCTTTAGAAACTTCGTTCGGATGGCGTAGACATAATGGACTGCAGGGGTCAACGCTGTGATAATGCTGCGGTCATGAAAGGTCAAAACTACGGTGTCCAAAATCGTATTCTAGAAGTCAGTCCCAAAGCACTATTCATTGCCTGCTCAAACCATTCTCTTAATTTAGCAGGAATTCGACCTGCTGAAGCTGAAGTCAATTCGGTAACATTTTTTGGTACACTGGACCGTTTACACGCCTTTTTCTCAACTTCAACACACCGCTGGGATATCCTTATCAAAATAACCGGGACTAGCCTTAAACGTTTAGTTGAGACCCGCTGGAGCGCCATAGGAGAAGCAGTCAAGATGGTTAGGGATACATTTTCTAAAATTATTGAAACTGGAGACATTAACTAGCAGAGATAAAAATTTATCGAATAGATCTGAAGCAGGTGAATTATTAGTTGCTATTCAGTCTTTTAATTTTCTCATCTATCTTGGATTTTGGGCTCCAGTATTAACTAAAATTAATGATACGCAAGTCTTCCTTCAAAAACAAGGATTGTCTATTCGAGAACGCTCACTCAAACTAAAAACAGAGACATTTTTAAGAAGTAATCGAGAGGAAATCGCTGAATCCAGCCTTACCTTTGCCGAAAGCATGTGCTCAGATCTGAGAATCAGTACAGAACCTCAAAAACGTATTGGCCATATGAAAAAGATGCTGGTGAGAAAAGTGACGACTCTGTACTTACATACAAAGAAGAGCTACGAAGGGAAATTTATTCTGCCTTGGACAGGATTGTTCAAGAAATAATCACCCGGTTCGAGCAACTTCATGATGTAGTAGATAGATATGAATTTTTGTCGCCTTCCCAGCTATTAAATCCTCAGCGCGAAATCAATCTCGATAGTACTCCTAGCAACATTGATAAAAACGAAATGGCCTCAACGGTTTGTCACAGTTTCGTCAGAAGCCTCTGAACTTCCAAAACAAGGTACCCGTTGAGGTCTAGAATTTTATTTAAAGATATCAGCTAAATGATTCAATCCCAAATATCGTCATTATGAGTCTCATATTTTTGACTAGTTCGGTAACAGTATTTGATTAATAAATACATATTATTTTGAACAAAAAAGTAAGGTTTTGCAATGTTATTATTTACTTAGTTTGTTTTTTTTTTTTTGGGGGGGGGGGGGCACCAAGATGAGGTACCGCACCAGGCATCATATACTCTAGATACGCCACTGCAACCAACCGCCTAGACGTCTCTGATGCAACTCCTAGAAATTTCTTTTACCGACTGGTGCAACTTCTAGCCAATAGATTTTAATTTCTATCAAGACAAAGAAAAGCTAAAAATAACTCTCGTGTAATACCAATATAGAAATCAACCCAGAATGGCATATGTGACAGTGTTCAATCGACTCACCCACATTTCCACATTTTCGGCATTTGTCGACAACATTGAGTTTTAGGATATGCTTTTCGTAATTTTTTGTCCTTATTACTCTGTCTTATATAGCTGTATAAAAGCCTTCTGTTTCAGGATAGAGATGGCCTGCCTTGAGCCATGTTAAGGAAGCAGCCTTGTCGATGTTGTCCCCATGTAATAAAGCCGGGAATTTCCCATGGAGTGTTTTCTCTTCCCATTGACGAATCTCATGCCTAACGTCGTCCAGGCCGAGATTAACATCTACAGTGTGTAGGTTCAGGGGGGTTGCATCGGAGTCGTATTTCCGTAGGAAGGTAACTAGTTCGTTGTTGGAGGCATGCAGTTTTGAGTGTATTTTTGAAACTTGCGTCTTACACAGTTTGAAGATGTTCTGCAATCAACGGCCTCCATCTTTCCTGGGTAGGTATAACCTTATGGTGGAGGACTTGGGATGCAAGCATCGAAATTTGGTTAACAATTTCCTCGTCAGCCTGTCAATATCAAGGAAGTCCTCTTTTAATTTTATGGTTTATCTTGGCATTCTGATTTATTCCATTCCAAGATACTTATTATTACTTATTATTATAATGTTAGAAAAGAACGAGTAGCCTATTCTTTCTCTGGCGGAGCCAGGGTCGAGTTTTGTTAAAGGGAGACAAAATTCATCGTATTCCCTTTATCAGTTTCCAGTGAGGAATTTTCTGGTGATGTGGCAGGTCTGCAGCAGTACCGCCCTCTGACAGGCAATGAGAATGTTCCTAGGAATGCCCAGAGCCTTGAAGGTATCTGTGAGGTCAGTTGCTATTATCCCCTTGGTTGATATGACGATGGGGTATATTGTTATTTTAGATAACTTCCATAAACGCTTAATCTCCAAGCCTAGGTTCACATACTTTCGCTGTTTTTCTCAGTTTTTCTTAAGTTATGAGATAGTGGTATTATTATTATTATTATTTGTTTACTATTAATTCTTGTGTTGGCATGTTAAAGAAAACACTGTGCAACATATTCTTGATCCAAGATTGAGAGTGATAGAAATAACGTGTAATTTTTTTTTTACCAGACAGACTGAGTTAATATCATATAAGATTGTAAAAATTAGTTGCAAAAAAAATATGCCACGGAAGACTCGGGGGAGGCAATCGACAAAATATTATTTTAACTTCCAAAACATGTTGTTATCTTTCCTTTACAATAAAATGCGTAGTAATACCGCAGACATCATATACGCAATATATTAAATAAAATAGTAAATGATGTGGTTTGGAAAGTTTTATAGTTTTTGCGATTTATTAATTTTATTTGATTAGTTTAACAATTTTGTAAACATTTATTATTGTCTTGAACTTTTTTTGACAACTGCGGAAATGTTTTATCTTTTTTATTTTTAATGGCGGCAATCTTGTTTTCTAAACAATAGCGTTTATCACCGGTAAATCACATTTTTTTGTAAATATAAGAAATCAGCTTCGGTTGCTATTGAAGGTAAGAATTCTTTAACTTGTAATAGACTTATCGTTGTTAAAATTAATATAAACATTTGATATTCTTTTCCCCCGAGTCATTAAAGTCATTATTTGTTTAGTCTAAATGTTAGCCTGTTATCGATAATAGATCATGATGATAGAATCATATCAGACACTAATCTAGAGCTAGAAATAACTAGAATGTCTAGATTTATCAGTAGAAATAGAGATCAATATGATCCTATGTCCTAGGGCTAGATATCTAGATGATAGATCTATAGATATCTAGATCTAGTCTACTTTAATTTTAAATGAAAATCTAGACGAGTACTAGATCGTCTTCTCTACTTAGTACTTCTCTACTATAGTAGAGTCTGGTATATGGCACACCGACTTTGGGAACTAGGTCAATTTTTTTTATTAATTTTTTATTAGGTCAAGGTTTAAGTTTAAAAAAAAACTGAAATCAGATTCTTATTCTGCAACTAAAGGTTTATAAAATTAGCAGTGTTTCTTTGAATTACCACTCATAGTCAAGATTTTATTTTAAAATACAGCAACCCACTCCATGCTCCTATATGGCACGCAGTTTTTGTGCTTTCCCTTTCAGCGCACACCGTGTCCTTTCAATAAACACCACTATGTATTTGCTAATAAATTACATCTTTATTAATTAAAAATTATTTAGATTGTATTAAAAGAAGTAGAATCACTTATGCAATATGTATTTATAGTCTTTTGCCTCATATTGCCTCTCTCTCTCTCTCTCTCTATATATATATATATATATATATTAATATATATATATATATATATCGTTTATAGTTTATTTATTTATATACCTATGTAATCTATGTGTAGCAACAGACAAATAAATCTCTGTTATAATATGGATTATAGATCTAGACATTAATTATTATAATTTAATAAAAATATTTGATATTTTCCCCTCCCTCCCATATATAGATGCTTATATAAATTCTTTTCATGACTCTCCCCCTCCCCCCGCTGCCTGGGGTGATCTCCTGCAGTGGGCATGGTCTCTGGCTTCAAATTAGCAGCCCTCACTTTTTCTTTCATTCGTAAAAATTATATATTCTAGATATCTTGATCTAGGTCATGTTTATTCATTGAAAAAATCTTAGATTTATTAATCCCAATAATATTTCTTATTACGATTTTACCGTGTGCACTATATAAGAATGTGTTAAATTCATCATTATTGATGAAACACCCCCTTTTAAAAATTTTATTTAACAGCTAACAGTATAAATGTGATTGGAAAGTCTTTCTAAAGATGTTTGGAAGCTTATTTTGATATATCCATCAGCCTACGATCAAATAGGCTCATAATATAGCCTTCATCCCTTATATGGGTATGAATTGCCGGGGGAGGTTAAAACAATAGCTTTACATACATGGTTTCCGAGAATCTCTAAAACTGCCCTCTACTTTGGAAAAGCGGAACAAAAATACAGGAGCTTATCTAAAATTGGACATGCGCAGTCCCGAAAGGTCATTTTTAGCTCCAAACATAAAAACAAATGAGTTATAAACAAAAAAAGCGACCTGTTTACTGAACAAGAATCGGATGAGGTGTGCCATATACCAGACCCTACTATAGATCTAGTACTCTACTCTAGTAGTTCTACTAGTAGATCTAACTAGATCTAGATTCTAAGTCTAAGTGACTAGGATTTAGAATCTAGTTTATTAAATTACTTTTTAAAAAAAACTAAAATTAGTTTAATTTTAACTTACATTTAAACTTTAATTAAATTGCATCTTTGAGTTTGACATCTAATAGTAAGTTCATACTATTCAAAGTGTCAAGTCTACTGATTCTAGATCAAGATCTTCTAGAATTAGAAATAGAGCTCTAAACTAAGCACTCACTACTACTCTACAACTCTACTACATTGACCTACAGTACAGTGCCAGTGGCTACAGTTACTGAGTCTGAGTCAGGCTAGACTCAAGACTTTCTAGTTCTAGTCTAGTCCTCAGTCTAGTCTATCAGATAAATGATATGTATCTATCTACTAATTATCTAGATATAGATCTAGATACGAGTAAGGCTGCCTTATCGAACTCCCCTCTTTAATTGTACCTTTCAAACCCTTCACTGTATAAAGTGCATATTTTTATCAATGATACACATGTGCATGGGCGCCCGCAGGGGGGTGCAAGGGGGTGCACTTGCACCCCCCTGGATTCTGAGTAGCAAAATTCCAGACATTACCATTTTTTTTGCATCATTAAATCAATTAACTTCTTAGTAGCCACTGAGCAAGTAGTAATTCCACTGTAGTACAATCATAAGGATAAGTTAATGTTGGAGTTGACTAGCCTAGGTTTGATAGGAATAGATGGCCGACGTGCACCCCTCTAGATTCTAGTAGCCACATTGTAACAAATTTTATAAAAATTAATTTCTTAGAAGTAGCAATTTAAGAAGTTTTGCTTCCACTGAAGTACAGCTGTAAGGAAAAACTATTGTTTCAATAAACTAGAATATGCTAATCAGGTTTTGATGGCTGACCATGTACGCTTTATTAGTCTTGCAATTTTTTGTAGGGCCTACTATAAAAAAAGTGTGAAATATTCTATTGCACGTAAGTCGTGACAATTTGTTATCTCTTGTACATAATTACACTTATTATTATATTTAGTTAGGGTCTAGAATGGGAGAAACATTTTTTTCTTTGTCTTGGAGAAGAAATCCTTGCTGATTTTTTTTTCAATACGATAAATGTGAAAGCTTCTTTGAACAAGAATAAGGAGTGCAGTCGTATGTGTAAATGTATTTATGTTTAAATGCGGAGTTAAGGTCGGTTTTAGTTCTAGATAGCAGGTTAAACACGTCCACCAGTTTACGATTGCAGACTTAACGAGAAAGCTCTTAATAATAATAAAGTTTAATTTATACAGCGCTGTTAACAAACTTCATGTAGGCTCAAGGCACTGTGATAACATTACAAACATAACAAGGTTACAAAGACAGTTTGTGAGAAAACATAAACTCATTATCGGTTCCCAAAGTGATCCACCCAGGCAGGTAAAAAGACAGGTATCAATATTTTCAGAAAGAACATCATAATTAAATTCTTTCAAAGAAAAATGACAGAGAAAAATGGAAAAAGAAGGTTGATAGATCTTGTGTGGTCCAGTAGGCCAAAGGATATGTGAAAGTGAATGTGGAGTCAAATGTGAACCTGGTCATAACTGATGTGTTATAATGAATATCTTATTGATGTAATTGCCTGTACCGGTCAATGTCTAAAAAAAATGTCCATTTTTCAATTATTATTAACGGTGCCAGTACCTGGTACTTCACGTGATAATATGAATACCTACTTATTAATTGCTGTTTTAAATTATGTTCTACTTATTTGCATATTAAATAGATTTGTTTCTCTTTAAAAAAAATAAAACATTATTTTTGGATAGCTGTTATTATCTATATGATAAAACTTAAGTAGCGTAGCGACACAAATGTAAAAAAAAATAATTTTCTACAAAAAGTCTAAAACCATTTGCATAAATGTGTTACGGTAGGTAATTGCCTCCCTTACTTCCCGTGTTCGTTATTATTTATTGTGAATGGTTGTAAAAGTGGTATATTTTATGAAAAAAAAAATATGCTTGCATTAGTGAACGGATAAGCTTAAGAACGCGTAAAGTAAATTATTTGTTCAGATGTTAAATATTTAATTTAAAACAAATATTTACAGGTCACTTTTTATCGTATATGGGGGGGGGGGGAACCAGTTCCTTTCTTTATTATT
>JADKLZ010005243.1:14277612-14288971 GCA_021533235.1 Biomphalaria straminea | reverse complement strand
AAAAATGGTAAAATGTTTACTATTACAACTTTTTACGCAGAATTTAAATATATCAATAACTCAAATTTGAAAAACTGTGAGAGTTTCCCTTTAAGAATGACTTCTGCTGATTTTTTTAAATGAAAGTAGTTTTTTCCCTTGAAATTTTATCAGGAAGAAACAGATGAAACTTCCTCGACTCTGGTAGAAGTGGGCAGTGAGGCAGCCTCTGACATCACCGGTGTGTCCAGGGGGCTAGACTTCAGCGACGCTGTATCACTTGACTCATCCATCTCTGCAGAGCAGCCAGACCAACCTGCTGAGGTGCCAACTGACAATCCCAGAAACTCTTTGGAGAAAGACAGCTCAGAATTTGCAGAGGTGACTATGGAAAAGCAGGCTAGTGCTGAAACTGATGAACCAGACACTGCCATAGATCAGGTAGCCAACTTGCTATCTAGCCCTGAAGTAGATTCTGTAAGCCCTTTGCTAGCTATGGAGCACTGCGCAGACTTAAACCAGTTGTTCACCAACAACAACGTAAATTTCATTAATTTCTAATTTTAACTCACACGTTCGAGTTCATTCTAAAATTTCTTGAGTTAATTAACCTTTTTTTTTTGGTCATTTTTTTTTATAATTCAAAAGTATTGTTTTATGATTTTTATAACTTATAAATTAAAATAAAAATCAAGCTTCTAGTTATAGCTATTTAACATTAAAAAAAATAATTTATATCCCACTTTAGATAAGCTTTTTTGTTTTAAGTGTACATATAAAATATAGTTGCAAAAAAAAAAAGTGTCCTAAAGTATATCAGTATTCTTTTTCTTTGGTAGACATCTTAAAAATTTTTTTTTTTTCATTTTTTTATTAAAAATAATATGAAATTAATTCTATATAATAATTTAGTATAGATGAAAAGTTTCACTTCTTCATTAGTTTATTATTAGGTTATGTTCTATTGATAACATTTGTTTTTTCAATGCATTTTTGTTTACCCCTAAACTACCACAGGTATTTGAAATCCAAGTTCCGAAATGTTGACAGGCATTTAAATATTTACTGTTCAAAGATATAACCATTTAGCCTGTATGAATAAGCATATTGGTTTCTTCTGCAGAATCTATTTAAATATGTTTAAGAATTAATTTCCAGTTTTTTGGTTGTATTGCCAGCAGACTTTTTATTTTTCTGCCTTCTGTAGTATTAACATATAGAACAACAAACAAAAAATCTGAGTGGGCTAGTTTTTTTGTTTTTTTTTTATAATAAAGATTTATTACTTTGCCATTAAGAAAGCAAAATATTCCTGTGGTACTTAGGGTGTGAAATATATTAATTTTTTTTTTTAAATATTAGCATTTGAGCTGCAAAATAAATACAGTCAAGCTTTGTTTTGATATTTTTTAACCCATGCTAGATTCAGGCAGCTTATTCAAATTTATAGATTTGATCCCTCAAGATAATTAATGGAACAGAATCTGACTGTATTTATTAAAAGTGTGGAAATGACGATGGCCCATAAAATTATTTAATAATATTAATATAGCACCAGTCCAAAATAACAAATACATTTAGATTGGGTGGCTATGAATTCAGAAAAGCATATGAATAATTATAATTTAGTGTTACATATGTGCATTGAATTGCATGTTAAAATATTAATAATTAACATTCAATTTTCTTTGGCCATATAACAGATACTGGTATTTGTAAATTTAATTTTTAAAATGCAAAAAAAACAAAACATTTTCATGTGTATGTATGTCAAGTTCTTGTCAATAGAAGCAGCAACCTTCTGAACTATTTCATTGGCCATCGTCACCAAGTATATCATATTAACCCTGGCTTTTGTGGTGTTAGGAGAGCAGTGGTAAAAAAAAATGAAAACAGTGAAGGGGAAATACATTTTTGTGTATGTATGTGTGAACAAATGAAGCATACAGAAGTTTTTCAATTTTATTCTTTTTTTTTTTTGTCTTGTCGCCTTATCAGTCAGATGCTGGAGCACTTCCCACTGAATCGGCAAATAATTTAGATTCTCTTCACGTGAAATGTTTCTAGTTGATGAAAATGTGACGGTTTCATAGACTTTCTGAGGAGTCACAAGCTACAAGTGTGGGCCCATTGACCAAGGACTTGATAGAAAGAAAAAAAAAAAGCAATGGGAACCTTGAATGTTTTTATTGTCTGTTGATCTTATCATTGAATGAAATATTTTTAATTAAAACACATTTACATGATTTGATTTTTTTTTTTTCCTTATTGATTTCTCTTTGTTGAGATGAATGAAATTTTGTGGGGGAACAGAAAAAAAAAAACAAGCTCAAGATCAAAAAATTCTTGACCGACATAAAGCACAGAAAAAAATGGTTGATGATTGTTGTTGTGAAAGGGAAATGTATGATTTGGTGATAAATATGATATCCACTGTTGCTATTTAGGTAGTTTGTGTGTTAGTCCTTGAACTCATTGGACAGCCAGCACAAAAAAAGGCTGGTGTGGTAGTGATAGATAATGTATAAGTTGTTTTGTTTTAAAACTAATCCTAACACCACAAAACTCTTTCAGGGTTAATATATTTTCAAATACCTCTATAGTTGAATATCTTGCTTCTCCCCCCCCACCCCCTCTCACTTCTTTTTAGATATCTTTCTATTCTATAGACAGTTTTTAAAGTCACTTAATTTTAAGCCATTCAAAAGAAATTTAAGGCAAAATATTTCATTTGCATTGCAAATTTTTCTTGCAAATTATTACGATCTAGATTTAATTTTTCATTCATCATAAGGACAATCTTTTGACCATCTTAAAATTTCATAAACCAAAGACCATCTTAAAATTTCATAAACCAAAAAAAAAAAAAGAAGAAAAAAAAGTTAATTTTCAGTAATTGCATTGGTTTATGAATTGTTTATAATGTTTTTACAATTTTTTATAGAATTCTGGCTATAATGCTCTCAACATGCAAGGATCTAATGACATTCTCAATCGTAAATTTATATTGAACAAAACAGTACCTGCTGAACTGATGGACCCAGCTTATTGCTTTAGTGTTGTCAGCTATAATATTCTGGCAGACTGTCACCTGAAGAGGTAATATTCTGACATGATTGACCTAGATAGGCTAATAATCTTACACCAGCAGGAAAGCTACCATAATGTTCTGTTTCCAGAGTGTTTTATTCTGATTTCCATTTAAAATATCCTTTTTAATAACATTTAAAGTCTTTGTTCTTGTAAATTGTTATAGAGCGGACCTAACTACCCTCTAAGAGGAACTCGAATCTGGATGTCTCATCGAATATGAATAATGTCTGTTACTTGGTCCTCTGCCACTCATCATTGATATATGTCATCTTTAATAAAATAAAATTGAGTCAGCATCTTTTAACTATCCACAGCTGTTAAGTACCTTACCCTATTAGAGTGATTGGTTAAGAGCTTGGCTTCCGAACCGGGGGTCCGAGGCTCGAATCCTGGTGAAGACTGGGATTTTTACTTTCTGGATCTTGAGGACACCTCTAATTACACATAGCTCTAATAGGTACCTGACATTAGTTGGGAAAAAATAAAGGCTGTGGTCGTTGTGCTGGCCACATAGCACCCTCGTTAACCTTTGGCCATAACCTTTACATTAACTGCCCCATATATCACTAGGTCTTAAAGGGGTACTTTATTTTTACCCTTTTAGAGCTGAGTGGACTTTCAGTGTTTTTCTGCTATGTAATGAGGTGGTAACTATGTCTGATATTTTCAGAAGTTCAGACCTACAATCTAACTTCAGTGACCCATAATCCACTTTATTGTGGAGATATTAGTTTACTTAGAGTGGTTACAGAAATCCTCTTTACAAAATGAAACACTTTCATTCTCAAAGTCACAGAAAAATTGATTACACACTATTAGCACACAATAGAATTTATAAATATAACTTTCAATAATAGATACCAGTACCCAAAAGTATTTAACATGAAGCTTTAAACTTGTTTTGGAGCATGCTTAAATGGGTCTAACTGGTACTTTTGTCTTTGTATACAAGTGAAAATGAAGCAGTGTTAAGTACATGCAGCATTCATTTTGTTAAGAGGAAGGATTGTGGTAATTGATAGTTTCTGTATTATTGTATATATGACACCAAAAAGGTACCGGTATTCATTTTGTAATCAGGTTTCAATTACTTTGTCTTCATCTCGCTTATAATCTCAAAACTTGATATTTGACATTTTAAGTTTTTAGATTTTAAAAAATCATACAAAAAAAGGATTACTTTAAACACACAAAAATCAAGTTTTATATATATATTTATATACACAGGATGCGTAAAAAAATGTATACACACTTTGAACTGTCATAGACAATACACATGCCGGTATATAAAAAATGGATAGTTCTGAAAATCATAGTGCCGACAAACAAATGAGAGAGGTGTGATTGGTAATACCATAATAAATTCACCTTGGCCTGCCAGGGATGGTTGGTACTATCCATCCAGCTGCTTGGTTGTTTATACCATGTCTTGCAGATCTCCCTGTAGCTGAAAGTGTTTTGAATGCTGGGACTAATCATATATCATGCGTCTTGCAACTTATTAGGCAGCTCTGGCCAGGTCTTCCTCTTGCTGGATGCTGAACAAGCTCTTAATTATAAAAAAAAAAAACTGGTTGTAGAACATGCACCATAACTTTGCTAGCCATAAAAGATGGTGACGTCAGAGTCTCATTAGCTCTTCTAGATTTTGAAATCACAACATGACAGATGAACAGACTACACAAAACTCTTACAGCATTTACCATACTTCTAAGGGAGTTACTAAAAATAGCAGTGTTGTACCTGCACTTGATGAAGCATTTAAGAAAGACGTCTAACTTAGACGTCTAATTTTAAAAGTAGCTTTAGTATTGGCTAGCTGGTCATGCGGTTTGCGCGCTGGACTGCCGGTTAGACTTATCTATGGTCCTGGGTTCCAGTCCTGCTCGCTCCCATCACCCACTGTCCTGAGGGAGGTTTGGACAAGGAAGTAAATTATCTTCAACTGAAGGAACATCTGAAACATTATTATTTGAGTTTAATAAACCTAGATTAAAATGTTGCCTTAACATCCCGCCAATAAAAAATTTTAACTTCTAAACCTATTTTACTTTAAAAGAATGTTTCAGTATATATAAGTGCATCATATCACTGAGTGGCAAAGGCTAAGCTGCCAACACAGGTCCTCAAGCTAAAATTCTTACTATTTGAGTGCTCAAAAAAGGTAGCACAGAAACCTTTTCTGTTTTCCCTATCTGTCTTTACAAAAGACTAGATTACACCTAGCTTTGCCATAAAAGAATAGATATGCCAGCCTGTTGATACGCCCTTGTAAGTATATTAATTTCTTAATGCAGAACTGGTAATAAAATGTAAACAAAACTTTTATTACCAAATATGCACAGCTTTCACCTCAATGTAGATGTAGGTAGAAACATAAGGGAAATATCTGGAACAACTGAAACTAAATACAACTGCCCATCTTTCTGTCACTCATCTCTTGTGTGTTCTTTCAACGTTCATGCCCCCTATTTATAACCTCAACAAAATAAATATCTGCCATAATTTTACTCATACAAAGCATGAATCAGAGTAATACTGTTAGCATTTTGACAGAGCATTACATGAGTAGGTTCTCACTAATCTTCGGATTCGAAGACAAGCCTAATAATACATGAGTAGGTTACTGCTTGACAAAATGATATGAATTGAGATATTGACAGTTTTATTTCAGTGTTGATTAATTTGCAGCATATTTTTTGTTTCATTTTTTAAACATTTGGAATATTTAAGTTCTTCAGAACTGTAAAAAAATCTTTATGGAAAATAAAAGACTCCCATGTTATTCTTGCACTAGTCTCACAGAACCTTGAGTGCTTCTACAAAGTTTGTTGTTTGAGATGGGAATTAAACTGATCTTATCAAGTTCAGGTTAGGTTCAGATCAGTTCAATTAAATGATAGTTTGATTTAATAACAAAAATGGTTCAGGTTCGATTTTGTCAGATCTTTCAGGCTCTTGTTCAGCTTGATGTTATGAAATCAGGTAATATCAAAATAAAGTACATGAAATAAGGTTCAATTCAATTTATTACTTAAAACATTTAAACTTCGCATAAATTAAGATAAAATTTAGATAGTGTGTAACATAATAGCTATTGCAAATTTCAAAAATACAAATTGCTGTTGTCAAAGTATAGGTCTACAAAACATTGAAGAAGTATATGTGATGACTAAGGATCTGACATTGAACACAGATAATGGTAGCTGAAGTAGACTACCATCAGTTTAAAATAAAAATCAGGGCGGCTGAATGTTATATTTGAGTAAAACAGAAACAGTTCTGATGTTTCAGCCTTTCTCTCTCCACACACTGCATATACATTCTCACTTGCAGGAACTGGCAACAAAGTTGTTGCAATTGAAGTCATCATCTGAATGTTCAAAAAATTTTTTTTTTCCACCTTTGCAACGGTATCATAGTCAGTCAGCAGCAATGCCAAGTCTGAGTCATGTCATTACTGTCAGCGTTAGACAAATGTCTGCTAGTAAATCATATTTTCCAGGATCAACTGTATTCTTTTTGGAATGAGCCTGCTGGACTGAATTCACCAAGCTGTATATCTGTGCACTATCTGAGAGCTTTGATATTTATCTACCATATTACCCACCTTCTTCTTCTTCTTCTTCTAACCAGCTTTTTACTGCTGAGCTGTCAGCTCTTTTGCAGACTGTGCCAAGGAAAAATACTGTGCTGTTTTTTTTAGTTGCTCAGCACTGCCATAAAGGGTGTTGGTTATGTTGGGCTGTAGTGGTAGTAGGGTCTGCCTAAGGTGGATTAGGAGGGGGCATTCAAAAAGGATATGGTTTACAGTTTCATAAGGGTGGGAGCAGTGTCTACAAAGTGGGAGTTGTGTGGGATTTATTTTATTGAGATGATAATTTAAATGTGGTGTATGTCCTGTTCTTAGTTGGAAGATTGTACATTGCTCTTTGCAGGGGAGGAAGTTAATACTGTCCAGTTTGTTAGGCATGTTCATTTCTTTGTACATGGCTCTGCCTGTGTTTCCTGTTGCCCATTGGTTAAGCCACTCCTCTTTGTAGTTGTTGATTAGCATTGACCTTAGGGTGAGGTAGTTGACAGGTCTATCTGGTTGTTCCATAGATGATCCTGCCTTTGAGAGCTTATCTGCCCTTTCATTTCCCATGACACCAATGTGTCCAGGGATCCACTGTAATATGATGTTGATGTTTAAATTGGTCATCATCTGATGTATTATCATTTTTAGTGTTGTCAACTCTCTTGGGCTTTTTGAGGTGCTGCTGTTAAGTGTTTGAAGAGTGGATTGTGAGTCTGTAAAGACAACAATATCTGATGGTGCTTGTATTCCTTCGTGTAATTTATTTTCGACTGTCTGCAAGGCTATGGTAATTGCCTCAATTTCAGCTTGGAAGTTTGAGCAGTAGTCGCCACAGGGTGCACTTATTTCAAAGTGTATATTTTTGGGGAAGACCAGGAAGGCACCAAGACCGGCATTGAAGGTGGCTTTAAAGGCTGATCCATCGGTGTATATATGGATGGTTGTTTTTGGATAGCTTTCAATTGTTTCAAGCGTGCCTACTTTGAGCTCCAGTGGATTTGATTCTTTTGTCAGAGTATTATTTATTAGATGTGTTTTAATTGTTGGTTGTTTATAGTTAAGTCCAGGAGTTATGTTTGGGAATCTGGTAATTTTTTCTCTGTTATTGGGTAGATGGTGTTTTAAGGCTAGTTCGTCAGTAAGTTGAATCAGTGTTCTTTGCTTTTTTTTATTGTTTTTCCTATTTCTCTGTGTTAATAATTTATTTGGATAGTCATCCTCCAACCTTCTGTATCTCTCAATGGCTTCTAAAGCTGCTCTGTTGCGCCTTAACTTAAGAGGTTCAATATTTGAGTCTATTTCACAGGCAGCTGTGGGAGTGGTTCTCATACCTCCACTGACCAGACGCAAGGCTTGGTTTTGGATTGCGTCCAAAGCTGACTGATAGGTTTTGTTGGCAGCTACTTGTATGGAGAGACAGTTATCCATGACAGATCTGACGTATCCAGTGTATAACTGTCTTAAGGTTTTCTTTTCAGCTCCCCAGGATGTTCCTGCTAGGTGTTTCATTATGTTTAATCTCTGAGATGCCTTTTCTTTTAAATCAGCCATAAAGTGTTTTAGAGATAGTCTTTGGTCTAATTTTACACCAAGATAAGTTGGATTTTCTTCTTTATTTATTGGCATATTACCCACCTCAATAAACAAATCCATGAAAGACATATTTTAACACGCTCGATAAGTGTTGAAAGTTGATACAAAAAAAAAAGTTCCCCTTTCAGACTTTGCGGTCTATAGGGCAGATGATATAAAGTTCATCTGATTCTGTGGCCTACAGTTAAAGAGGGTGTCATGTGGCCAGCACAACGACAAACCTACTTGTTGTCATTCAAGCTGGACAGAAAAACTCATACTATGACTGTCCAAACCATTGATCTTATGGATTGATCAAAGACGAAATAACACTGGCCATCAGCTGATATTGGCACATTGTCTTGGGACAGTTTCACAAAAGCCTTTTGAAATGAATGCACACATTCTACATAACACAAAAATTTTGTACTAACATTGTTTTGTTGTTCAGGTTTATCAAACTGTTTTGACATGACAACAATTCCAATGAGTGTTAACATTCTGAGAGTTGCTTTATTATTTTCATTTTTCCACCATGCTTTAAGTATCCCACCACTTCTATTGAAGTCTTGATCCTATTATGAACGAGTCTTTTTCAGTTTATAATCTTCACAGCTGATTCTAACATCTTTGCAATAAGAGAACTTCATAATACTTTTATCAATAGCAAATTCCATATTGTCACTCTTTATAGTCTGAAGAATTTGAATTGTCCTTGCTTTAATGACTCTGCCAGTTTTAGACTAGTAAATTAAACTCAAAAAAATCAATACACTTACTTATAAGGCAATAATTGTTAATGTGATATGAAATGTATTTTAGTAATGTGCAAATTGCAAAATTTGCAATATTCTAAATCTTGATTCAGTTTGGTTAGTTTCTAAGCGATCAGTTATAATGTTCGAGTCTAGTTTAGCCCTGAGGTTCAAATTCTGTTTTTGATCTCTAATTGCTCTATAAAGTAGCCATACAATACTAATGAATATATATATGTTGTGACCCGGGGGAAAGGGAGTGGGAGCCACAATTAAGGGAAAAAAAGATTTTATCTTTGGAATGTGTTGTCAAGGGAGTAGCGTTGGTTGAATGTAGGAGTACTAATTAACAAAAAAATCCCCCCCAAAAACTGATTGACATTGACCATTTCTTTACCTACCATTGTTGAGCTAATACTATTGTATGGAGCAGAGACCTGGAGAATCACCATCAGCACCATAAACAAAAAATCCAAGTATTTGTCAATAACTGCCTTGGGAAGATTCATGCATGATCAGCTAGCCAGGCAAGATCTCTAATGAGGAACTTTGGCATAGAACAAAGCAGCCATCCAAATCCTTCAGAGATGCCGCCGATAGATAGGCCAAACACTTTGCAAGCATGCATCCAACATCATAAGACAAGGCATCATTTAGAACCTCTAAGGAAGAAAGGATGGCCCAGAAATACAGGGCACGTTGATTTGCCCGAATTAACATGCCTGGAGGAATCTGGTTGGTGGCCTATGAGATGTTTTCCAGGACATATGAAAACAAGATGACCGAAATGAAAAGGTCTGCTTTATTCTAGAACTGAAAATGAGATCTCTAATTTTGTTTCTTACTGTTAGGGGAAATACTTATAAAATAATGCAGTTAGTCTCTCAGTAAGTTAACAGGCTTTAAAAAAGCGCTACAAAGACACCCTCAAAGCTTCTCTAAAGGAGTTCAACATGACCCAGGCACCTGGGAGACAGAGGCACATGACAGAGTATCATGGCGCCGCGCTGTGAGATCCGGCGCACAGGTTGCTGAGGAAAAAAGAACAACGCTGGCGAAAGAAAAACGCCAGAGAAGGAAAGCAAGGCAAACAACACCAGCTCCAGCTGGAATTACCTGCCCAGAGTGCGGCCGAACATTCCGGGCTCGCGTAGGTCTCACCAGCCACATGAGGAGGCACAAAACCCCAGTGCAAAGCCCTCAGCCCACTGGATGACAAAGTGGTCATCATCGAACCACGATGGACGAACTATATATATAAGTTAACAGGCTTACTAAAGACTAAACTTAGTACAGTTGTAGTCACTTAGGAATAAACTTTCCCCCCTCTCCTTTAGGACTGCCTTGCTAGAATAAAAAGAGTGATGTTGTCCCTTACTGTTCTAAAACATTTATATTCATTTCAGGGCAGACTACTCCTACGTAAAACCCCAATTCTTGGATACATTTTACAGACACTTTCTTCTGATGAAAGAGCTAACCTACTTAGATGGGGACATTGTTTGCTTGCAGGAGGTGAATCCATCATACTATGATTCCCATTTGCTTCCAGAAATGACAAAGTAGGTTTTAATTTTTATATGTTTACATGGCTTAAACTCGCTCTGTCTGTCTGTCTGGTAAAAAGTTTGTACATGCTATTTCTCCCACACCCAATCATGGATTATGTTGAAATTTTGAAGAATTATTTCTTTTACCTGACAACACAAGAATCGATTTAAAAAATAACCAATTCGTTAATTAACTATTGTTTTGTTTGGTATCTTGAACAAGGGAAAGAAATAGTACTTATCAGATGTGGTGATTATGTTGAATTAGTCCTTCTAATGAATCTTGAGCCCTGAGTGAACATTTTTTTATGCATTTAAAAAAACAAATCATGTAAATTCACCAAGATACACCCTTCTTCCCTCCCCCTTCTCAACTGGTCCAGACAAGTGATAGGATCATAGAGTATTAAGAAAGACAAAAGCTTAACAAAAACAATTGGTAAAAATATTTCTTATCTGATTTAATATGTATAGGTCAATGACACACATAATTACATGACTTATCCGAACTAATTGATAAAATTAGACTTTGTATAAGCTCTATTTTTTTTAAGCATTTTTTTTTTTTTAATGTTTTTCTTGGTTTAAAAATTGATTTACTAGTGTGAAGTTTGCAAGCTATTATTTCATGTATTATTGAGTTAGCTACAGCTTAGGTTAATATTCTGGAAACAATTAGTCTCATCACAACTACAAACTAGTCTTCCTCCCCTTCCCTCCAGCAGATATTACATAGCCATTAGAGTCGCATGTGCTCACAAATGTTTGAAAGATATTAAATTTACTTTTAGATTTGTTTTGTAGTAATTCGTCTAGTTTTTTGTTTCAAC
>JADKLZ010005243.1:14261129-14277602 GCA_021533235.1 Biomphalaria straminea | reverse complement strand
TAAATGGAGCCTTCCACCTTTCTCATGACGATTAGAAGACAATTAAAAGATATGGGTAAAAATCTCCATTCATTCAGAATCAACAGAAAAATCATATTTCAAAATGTTAACTTTGACATCTGATAACGCTAAAAATCTAGGTATTTATTTGCAGTACATATAACAGTTTTATTAACCAGTAAGCTTCGGGCAGGAGGGGCTCGTTAGCCATGGCTGGCTACCCACCTAGGAGAAGGAAAACTCTGAATTCAAACCTCTGCTGCCTTGCAGCTATACCCAATCAAGGGAAAGGCTTCGGGAGTCAACCCTGAGGAAAATCAGGAGCTGGTGACCCTAAGGCAGTTTGCAGCACCCAGTGCTACACTCTGGGAGAACCTGCGACGCTGCTGACCCCAAACTGTATCGGCACTGCCGTTCCTTTGGATACATCAGCTGCGTGGTGAGGGGGGAACTGATGTGTGGGCGACATCGTTTCGACCACAGCTTATGCCCAGGCATTCATCTCATTTCCATGAGATGACCATAGTCGCTTCGCGACTGACTGTGGCCATAGATATAACAGTTTTTAACTCATAGAAGTTAGTAGCTATGAGGAGCATGCATTGGACCACTTGATTCAGGGGTTCCTAATAAAAATTGTTGCTGTTTTTTTTTTTACACTATGGTTGATGTGGTCCGAGACACGACTGTTGGAATTTAAATTGGCCCGAGACACGATTGTTGGAATTTAAAATGGCCCACTGGCCGAATAAGGTTTAGCATCACTACTCTTTATAGACCACAAGAGGATTAATCAGCATTCTTTAGAACTCATTTTTTAATGACATTTTATATTCACTGTACAAAATTTAGAAAAAATTTTAATCATAACATAAGTAATGAGATGTCATAGACATACAATTATTTCTTGGGACTGTTAGATGAAAAGAAAAAAGAGAACACAAAAGAAATACTTTTAAGATTATTTTATTCAAATTTGTAAAAAATATTGCACTGTGATCCTTTATTTATCACTGGACATGTGTTCCGGAAGCACCCTTGATAACTAAAAATCCTCTAAGCCAGTGGCCCGCGACATGGTTCCGACCGGCCCGCCAAAAACATCGGTAAAAATGTAGAAAATAAAAAAAAAATAAAAATTGAAAAATATATTTTCTCTATGTTAGAACTCTCACTTTTTCTTTGATGGATTTCATTGTAATCTATTGTCTTGTAATATTCATATTAATTTTGTTCTCTATAAGAATACAAGGCTTTTTTTTCGATGACAAGAATTATCCGTTGTTTTAGAGTCTTTACGATTCTGCAGCTGTCTTGAGCTAGACCTGTCATTGAATCTCATGTGTGTAATGCAGCACATCTTTTCTGCACCATTCGGGTTCGTGTTCTTCTGATATAAACATGATTGGTGCCCTACAATGCAAACTTTGTACGTTAATGAAATAGGAATCGAAGAAACGAAAATTGGATGTTGAAACTTCCAGGAAAAATGGTGAAAATCTCCATTCAAAACTAAATGAAAGAGCAACAGATTTCGAAATAATTTCTATTGCCGCTGAGGAGTGACACCAACTGGAACTGATTGACTTACAAAACCATACTTCCATGCCTGAGAAATTTCAAGCAATCTATTTACAATAGATTTCAAGCAATGCAGACAATACATTTCGAGTAATGCAGACAATAGATTTCGAGCAATGCAGACAATAGATTTCGAGCGATGCATGCAAAAGATTTCATGTAATGCAGGCAATAGATCTCTATGCCGTGTTGTCTGCATAAAACTTGCACATTTCTGAAAACAATTGCTGGGTATAATCACAATGTTTACTAGCACTTAATTTAGTAGAAATACTTTTTCAATTAAAAGACACCAGTAAGTAGACGGGCTGAAGCCAAGGGATTGTAATAAAACTATTTAAAATGGTTTATTCTCTATTTCATTTTGTTATCTTTTTGTCAATGTGGCCCGCGACACGGGGTCGGAACTCAAAATGGCCCGAAGTCTGCATAAGGTTGGGCATCACTGCTCTAAGCACAAACATTATAGTTAGTTAAGAATTTAAACATTATATTAAGACTTTATAAACTTGTATAGTTTATTGTACATAGGTGCAGTAGACAAAAATATCACCTCACTGGTCTGGTTAGAAGTAGAAGAACAATCACAATATATTGACTGTACTTATGCACTTTTTACTGTAATTCCTATCTATTTTATTATTTATAACATTTCTTTATTGTTAGAAAAAGAATTAGTAATATATTTTGATTTATCTTTATACATTGTTGAATTTTTTTTTTTTAAATGTAAAAACTCATTAAAATATATATATTTTCCACTAATTGAATTTCGCAGAAAATCCATGAAAAAGCAAATATCAGCAAATTTTGTTCCAATTGATTTCTTATAAAAACTTTAACAGTGAAGCCACTAAAGCATGAATTGTGTCAAGCATGGAGTGTCAAGGGATCACTGTACAGTGAAATCCTCTTAATTGGAAGTGACTGAATTAAATGAGTTTGAATCAGTGGCGTAGCAAGGTACCCGAGGGCCCGGGTTCAAGAATAGGTTGATGGGCCCTTCCTCCCCCCCTCATATGACGATTATCAGTAGTAGTATGTATCGGTACTAAAAGACATTCCTATGCAAGTTCATGAACACAGCTAAAGAAAAACAATTTAAGATCATGTTTAAGTACCATTAAGCGTTTAATGCACAAGCGGCTGCTTTTGTTGAAACAATAAGGGCCTAACTGAAGGGGGGAGATTTTTTTCCCAACCTTAACGCCCAATAAACACTAACACTAAGCATATACGTGAGCGCAGCATATATTTAAGAATTAAAAAAAATAAAGCATTGTTTCTCGAAAAACACACACACACACACACATACACCCAACAACAGCCATGTTGAGGCCTTTCTCTTGACAGCAAAAGGGTCTGGGGGAGGCTGTATGCTCTCCCAGTTAAGTCCGGAGCGAAACCCCGACGCCAAAATCGTTTTCTTGCATTTTTCTCTGCAGAAATGCATTCTCCTGACATCTATAGCTCAGCTCAGTATTCATCCTATTGAAAAAAAAGAGGCTTAAGGCTTTGATGATTTCCGCCAAAAATAAATAGTTAAAAAAAAAGCCATGTTGAAGCCTTTTTCTTTACAGCTAGGTGTTCTGGGCGAGCTTTGTAAGCTCTTCCAGTTGGGTCCGGGGCGAATTTACAGGCCCTTACCACAATGCAAATTCAAACGATTTGTTCTTTGAAAAGATACTATACCCCACATATTTAGATTAAGAATTTGAGGATCGCCGCAGAAAGAAATATTCCAAAAATACTTTTTTTAAAAGCTCATTTGTAAGTGGTAGGCCTACATTTTGTTCAATAGGCATATTTTTTATTTTGTTTTGTCACAGAACTATAATTCAAAGCTATAAATTTAAAAAAATTGGTCACAATTGGTCGTCATAGGAACAGACGATATAAAGCCCCTACGCACCAAGCATTGTCGTATTTTTGGAGCTCAATACACCTTATGCAATTTGATTTATAGGGCCCCTTATAAGTCCAGATATTGTATGTAACTACTTAATATTTCTTGGAGGCCCTAAGCTAGAGCTTATGTTTCATAAAGGTAAATACGACACTGGCACCATTATTGTTACACCATCGGGTTTGGGCCCCTAAATGGTCGTGGGCCCGGGTTCATTGAACCCCTTCGCGCCATGGATGCTACGCCACTGGTTTGAATTACACTTTAACATACAAAATAATGGAAAAGTATGGATATCCCACAAAGTTACTTTTCAACGTGAGGGTATTCTGTATATCCTGTATTTTATGTTTGCTCTTTATTCTTCAAAATTTTTGGCGAAGTCTTTTTAGTCAGGCTTGGTCAGGCTTGTCGTATAGTTTCCCTCTGAGTTTTTAAGATAATTTAATATTCAACTGCTTCAGGATTTTAAAAGGACACAAAAAAACGGTCAGTTTTGTTGACTTTGTTTCTTTTTTTTTTTCAGGCGTGGCTACACTGGCTTCTTTATGAAGAGAACTAAAGATTACTGGGATGAAGGAGCTGCTACATTTGTCAGGACCAGTAAATTTGATGTTGTCTCAAGCCAAAGTATTTCATTGCGAGATCTGGCATACAAAGTAAATATCACTTATTCTTTTCATTTGAGCTTGTGTCCCATTCTAGACTTTGTATTCACTTCTACATTTTTTAACTAGTTCTGTTTTATTTTTATTTTTGGGGGGGGGGAGTTTAAATAACGTTTAGGAAAGGTAATTTTTCTTAATGATAATTCTAAACATAAAACAATACTATTTTGTCTAAGTTTTTTTTCAATAATCATCTAATTTGTACTGCTTTCATCATATAGCACAGAACTTCTTCAGAGCTAATAGATTCAAAAACTGTTTTGATGGCCATCCCAAAGATTTACTGTCAGAATCCATCCTTAGCCCGCATTGTTTTAGGGATACTTTAGAAGAAAAGAGAACAGGATGTATAACAAACACATTTTCCATTATCTCCACTCAGCTCAATCCTATGTCGCACCTAAAGCGCTCACAAGGGGGACAAAAATAACGCTTTAGGGACACCATCAAAACTTCTCTGAAAGGGTTCAGCATAAATCTAGCCACCTAGGAGACAGAAGCACATGAGAGAGCATCATGGCTTCGTGCTGTGAAAACTGGCGCACAAATTGCTGAGTAAAAGATAATAGGGCTGGCAGAAGAAAAGCGCCAGAGAAGAAAAGCAAGTCCAATGACACTAGCTCCAGCTTGAATAACCTGCCCAGTGTCCAGCCGAACATTCCAGGCTCACATAGGTCTCACCAGCCACATGAGGAGGCATAAAACCCCAGTGCGAAGTCCTCAGCCCCCTGGATGACAAAAGTGGACAAACTATATATGTTGCACCTATGTTTAGGCAGCTGGATCACCCGGCCAACAACTTCATTTTTGTCACTTATATACAGAAACAAATACTTAGCAATGATATTTTAATGAGCCCTTTATAATTATTTATGAAACAAAATACTTCTATATAATTATAGTGACCTTGCACTTTATTTATTGCAATCTGGAGCAAGAGATCTCACTTGGAGCTGCATGAGTGTGCCAAGCCTGATGATCATAACAAACAATTGAGTTATTTGAAATTTATTTTACTGTTTTAAAAAGTGAATATGTGCAATAAAAATTTTTGAACCATATTGATTTTTTAATGTTTTTATTCTTTTCAGGCAGTGGATGGTCTCAACCTAAACCCTGAAATAAGTGAGGCAGCTAAGAAATATTTAGACAGGGCTGATGTCATATTGCTTACACAGGTGAAGTTTCTGAAGACAAACGAGCTCATCACCATCTGCAACATTCATGTTCTGTATGACCTAGAGGCACTTGATGTCCAATGTATTCAGGTAGGTGGGGCTATGTGTGCTCAGGAAATGACATGACCTTGCTAGAACCCTGATAGCATTTTATGTAAGCTTACCAAGAGTGTCACTATACATAAGTGCTCTAAAGTTTATCATGACTTGTTTCACTGTTGTTTTTTTTCCTGTGAATCATCTTGATGATTAACTTGTTATTATATTTTAGACATTTAGTAAAGCACCCCTCCCCCTACTGCCACTAACAAAGAAAATAAATTACTGTGTAGCTGTGATTAATGAAACAGTATTGTTTTGGGACTTGCTATCTCTGTAGCTAAGGCAACTGACCTGAAATATTGATATTGATATTTGTAAACTAATCACACAAAAACATAAGGTAGAGAAACCCATTTAATACCCCTTGCAATACTGTGTTTGTCACATTTAGTGCTTTACTTGTATACTTCAACATCACCTAACTTATGAATGTATTTTTTGTTTAATTAAACATTTTAATGGAGCCTAATTTATCTTGTTAAAAGTCAGAGTTAAGTTGGTGGGTCTTGGCTAGTACAGATATTGGAGTATTATAAATAGTGGATTCTATCTTTGTAAATGCTCATGATTTGTTGCAGCTTTGTAGTGCTATTAACCAAATGGTGAGGTCTCAAATATTTCAAATCAAATTTTGTTCCCATGCAAAGATTTTAGAAGACAGTGCTAAACACTCATACATTAACTTCAATAACATTTTGCTAAAATGTTTTAGTATTCTTTGTCCACTAACACAATTGAGTTCTTATTAACTTTCAGATAATTCAAATTTATATAAGTTACATTTGATATTTAATAGATTTTCAAGAAATAATACAATAAAATCATTGTTATACTACAGTGGCAGTTCTCTACCTTTTTTTGTTGGGTGACCCTATACATTTCCTTAGTATGTCGCGACCTTCAACAGTATAATTATTTTAGTTCATAAGCATAGATAATTGTGCTTTTCTGTGCTTTTGTTAATCTAAAACACTTCACTCATCTTTAATCTTCAGAATCAAAGACATTACCATTATTATTATTGTAATGTTGTAAATCCATAATCCCACAGGTTGAGAACTGCTTTTCTAAAACTATTAAAATTTAGTCTCAAATACTAACATTATAGAGTAATTTTTATTTATTTAGATTTATTGTTGACCAACTATTCATTTTGGAGGTTTTTTTATTAGCTGAGAAAAATTTCTTTGTTTAATTATCTAAATAAAATAGAAATATTCAACACTATAAAAAAAAACATTTTCAGTTTTAATCTTTTTTTTATCTTTCAACATAATTGTAAAAAGTAGTTTGAAAATCTACCCAAGGTAAATGCTGAGTACTGAGTTAATAACTGTGATGAATGACGTTTGTTCACAAGTACATGTTGATAGAAGATAATGCAATGAGGTTCATTTTTTGTGTAAAATCTGTTCTTCTGTTGTGATCTGCTTTGGTGCATCAATTATTTCCAGATTGTTTTTTTTTTGGCCTAACTTAATAGCTGTGCACTTATTGAATTCATTATCATGTCATAAATAATAATAACTATTTTAAATTCTAACTGCATTGTCACTTCTCTTTCTTGTTGTTGATGTTAGATATCACAATACTTGAAGAGAGTGATGCCGGGGATTTTATATATTTGAATAATATTGACGATGACGATCTAGGATTCAACTGAGTAAATGCTTTGATAATAAAATTCAGGAACCTTTATTTAAAATCAACATAAGTACAGCTATGTACAAATATATATTAATGAAATAAGTAGTTGAACAAAGACATACTTTCTCTCTAAACATTAGACCTACAAAATACACGTCCGTACTCAACGAAAACCAAAGCTAGACTGAATAGACCCACGCTTTCTGCCCGTCTTTCGAAATGTCCCTTTATTCAAAACAACCAATCAGATTTGAATAAGACGTCTGCAGATCACGTGGAACAAACTAAAAATAGCTGCCGGGTTATTCCCGAGGTACTGTTAAAAACCCAGATTTCATATTTGTATAAGTGTTCTTACTAAATTATGAAATACATAGATAAACTTAGAATTGCATATGTGACAGCACCATCTCAGTTCATATTATGGTGAGCTTTAATTAATAGTGTGACAAAAATGTGTTGTTATTTTTTCTGTGTTCTGTTATGCTTTCCTTATTTCTGCTTGTGACAGGTGGCCTGTGCCATCAAGGAGCTGGTCACCAGCTCAGGGAGTGACCTAAACCCACACATCATTTGTGGAGACTTTAACTCCAAGTACAACTCCCCTGCCTACCAACTTGTTAAAGATGGCTACCTCATTGACAGCAACATCAAGAAACTACAGGCTATTCAGGCTCTAGAGCTGACAGACAATACTGTTGTAAGTATTTGTACACATTTCGTAAAGCCTTTCCTGTGGGGTCTCTGACTTCATTCTTATAGAACAAGATAACCCTAATACTGCTAATTAAAGATTTAAAAAATACAATTTTATTATGATTATTTCACTTGGAAATTATAAGCTTTTGGATAGTTTGCTTAAGTGTAGACTTCATGATCATTTCTTTCCAAAGTTGTCTGTTATCCAGCTACAGTATGCTACCATCCTCCCCAACCCCTTGGTAATTATTATGATAGCTTTAAAAACTTCAGCAGTCCTTACCATATTCTGCATTGAACATGATTGTAAGCTCTATCTCATTGCTGTTGTGGTAGGGAGGGGAAAGGGATGATATTTAACTTTTGACAGGTTGTACTATACAAATAATGAAATGCAATACTTTCCTGTTAAACGTGGAAATAAAAAATTGAGTTTCAAAATAATTTATACTTGTTCCCCTTATTTTTTTTTTTATATTATTATTTTTATAAAAAGCTTATATTAACTCATTCTAACTGTCTGTTTGTCTGATTAAAAGTTTGTACACATTATTTTTCCCCCAAGAAATCTTGGATCAATTTAAAATATTGCACAATTATTTCTAATACTGACAAAACAAAGAATCAAAAACAATTAACAAATTAGTTGATGTGGTAGTATATATGTTGAAGTAGTCCCCTTGAGGTGGCTTTAGGTCTAAGTTTGAGTTCAAAATGGACAGTAACATTGGCACAGATACTCCTTCTTCCCCCCCCCTTTTTTTTTTTCCCCAACTGGTCCAGACAAGTGATAGGATCACATACCAAAATTGAGAAAGCAGAAAGCATAACATTGCACTAAACAAAATCCATTGGTAAAAATATTTCTAATTGCACAGATTTATTATTGCTAGTCTAGATCTATTAAAAATTTTAATTACTTGACTGATCCAAACCAAATGATATAATTACACTTGATATAAGCTTTGTGGGTTTTTTTAAGTATATTTTAATATTTTTCTTGTTTAAAGTCAACATTACAATAATTATAATGGTATCTTCCTAGTTTTATTTTTCTTATTCTAGTAAAATAAGGTAGTAATTGCCTTCTTACAGTTTTAGCTATCTTTTAAATTAATATAATATATTTTTTTTAATTTGAATTCAAAAAATAAAAATGGTGTGTTAGTTTGTGAATGTAACCAGAAAAACACATTTACCCCTTTAAGTTTGCTGATAGCCTTTAAAAACATTTAATTTCTAGCAAACATTTAGTTTGGATCATGTTAAAAAGAAAAAGTTGTTACTAAAAAGTTGATAGATTCATCTAAAGACTTTCTCTTACTGACTTTCTTACTAATCAGTAAATCATCATGATTATAATTCTTGGCATTGCTAGTGATTCAGAACTAGCTTGTTAAGATGAAATAGTTGTTATTTTGTTGTTGTTTTTTTCATATAAATTGTTTACACCAAGCAATGTTGTTTATTTTCTTAGTCAAAGGCTATTGTGAATCACATGTGGGGAGCCTTCCAACATACATCTTCAAGCCTTCAAAGTGCCTATCACACTATCATGGTGAGCTTTTTTTGTTGTTGTTTTTTTTTTTACACTTCTTATGGTTGTCTGGTATGTGCTCTGGACTATAGTCTTGATCAGTGGTCTCTTTCATAGGCATGTGCTGCCAGGTACTTTCCTATATGCCAGTGAGGGCCAAATGGCGCCTGAGTGGATCTTTATAGTGCTGGGGGGGGGGGGTGATCTCTGTAACATTTAATTTTTAAAAAGAAAAATCTGAAAAGGGGTCAGTTGGCCAAAAAAAAGTTTGAAGACCATGAAGACCACTGGTATTGATGATCCTGTCACCATCTTCTGCTGAACTTTAGGAGGTTTGGGCTAGGATGATGTAAGTTCTATTCTAAAGGAAACATGAATACACAGTTTGCTGAACTCTGGAGTGAATGAACTATGTATTCAATAATTTGCTTTTTTTTCTCATTGTTTTTTATTGAGTATGCAGGTTTTAAAAAATAGAATGCGTTTGACAATGTTGTTTATGTGAGTGTTGCTTATAACAGTTTCTTGTCCTACCTTCTTTCAGCAAAGGGAGCCACTGTGTACCACGTACACCAAAAGCAGCTACGGAACATTGGATTACATTTTCTTCTCCTCTTTGTCCTTGCATGTCATTGGGGTGTTGGAAACTCTGGATGACAAGGTTGTCAGGAAATTAGGAGGCCTGCCTTCCTCAAGTGTACCATCAGACCATCTTTCTCTCAAGGCAGTATTCAGGACTAGGTAAAATCTCCTATTGCTCATATGTATGACAGTGGCTTGTGGAAGGATAGTTAAGGCGGCATCTTTTTTTTTTTGTTACAATTCATCTTGAAAGAAGTCCTTATAATGGGGAAAACAATGTAGTAATAGTTTATAAAGTTCAACTTTTTAGGATGTCTTGTCACCAGTATTTTCAGAAGAAAATCTAACTCTATATTTGAGAGTTTCAATGCATAAAAACAACATTTAAAGAAATTTCAATAATCAACTGCTAGTGCTGGAAAACATCAGAAACTCTTGGTACCTAGCAGTGGCATAGCTTGGAATTTGCCATCATTTGGAGGTCTGGGGATCTTGATCTCTTCAAACACTCATTTCGATGGAGCCGGGGAGATTTTCAAATTCCCTCCCAACCACCAAAACCACTGGTACCTAGTCTGATAATTTCTTGCATAAAATTTATAGAGGAGAGATTGAAAACAGATGCGGTCTCAGGTTGGGCATATATAATCACCAGGCGCTGTTGCATTTTCACCTTTTTTTTTCACTACTGGTGTGCAATCTGGGAACCATCCTTTATGCTTGCTCTCCATGCCACCTTTTCCCAGCTGCTATTGTTGATTTTGATGAGATTCATGTCATGTTTCCATATATTATTATATCCATATAATCCATATGCTGTAAAAGTGGATGACCAGCGGCTCTCTTACCTTCACCATACAGAATGTCTTGTGGAAGTTGATCTGGCATTCTATGGACGTGGCCAAGCCAGCCAAGGCGTCTGCTGCTGATAACACAGCAGGTGTTATTGATCTTATATTTTATTGACCTTATTGATCTTATACATATTCTTAAGTAGTATTTTTTTTTTCTTGGCAGCTACACACCCTTTCTCTCTCTCCCTCTCTCTGCCTTTTTCTTTAACACTCAATATTTTTTTTGAACCAAAAGGATTCATTGATACAAGATGACCAAGTTGCAGAACATGTGTGTAGTTACTCAAAGGTCCTTTGTTTGGACCTTTTTACAGTACAGATCGAGTGAGGGAATATTATTTCATCGCCTAATATGGAGGTTGTATTCTCCACAGGTTTATGAAGTCTCAAGTCCATTACCCAGTTGTTCTGTGTTGTGTTTTGTTAGTGTTATTATTTATTGTTCACTTTCCTTTAATCTTTTTTATATTTTCAAGTTCAGATGAAGAGGATTCTGAATAAACTGAACTAGTTTTTTAGCTTTTTTTTTCTGGATGGGCAAACCACATTGCCTCTTTCGTCATTTAATCAAGTTTTGAGGCCTGAAATCATTCTGGAATAAATTTTTGCCTTGAAGGGTGTGCTTTAAACAAATCTACTAAGTAAATAATGTGTTGTATAGAAATGATGATGAATTGGTTAGTTTCATTATTATGAGATATTTTGTTTCCCATTTATTATGCCATGGTAGTGCACTCAAAAACTTAGGTTACTGTTACCAGATTTGTCACACGCAATTTACATTTTGTTTTTATCATTGTTCTGCTAACAGCCCTGAACAGTTTTTCTTTTTATGTCATGTTCTTTGTTGTGAAAGCCTGGTTGTTAAATAGTTTTGTTTATATTTGTTCATTTAGGTAATGTACCTAGGGTTAGGTTAATCACCTTAGCTAAAGTTCTCCTTCTTAAGTATAGTGCCATGATTCTAATGTATCATTAAGTTTTGTTGTCTAGGTCCTGTATGTAGGAGAAGTGAGTGGCAGAGTTTGGTGATCTGTACTCCATTTCAAATTAGTTTTATTTTTAAAATTTTCTTATGGTAAGGTAATGGACTTGATGAGATTGATAGCCAAAGTCTCTCACTGTAAGGTGCACCCTGCTTCAGTGACTCATGGATTAGTCACCAAAAATTGCTTATTGTGTTATTTACACACACAAAAATTGTGTAATCTGTCGCTTCTCCCTATTCCATTGCTTACGGTTATCATGTTTTTACTAGACTAGTATTGAGTGTTTAGTGGTAAACTATGCACAAGGAAAAGTTTGTTAAAATATTCATTATTTCTTTCTTTTTTTTTTTTCAGAGAGGAAAAGAATTGAAAATGATAATAAATTTCCTATCTCCAAGAACAGGAGCTTTACCTGACATTTTTAACTGTGTCCAAAACTATCATTTCCAAAATGTTTAGTTTAGTAACCAGACGATCACTGTTGTTTTTTTTTTCCTCTGAAAAAAGAGTTTATGTTTTCCTATATTAATATTTTTAAAAAGTTTTATATTAGCTAAGCAATTAGTTTTATACAATTAATTTGTTAAGAAAAAAATGTTTCTTTTTTTTTTAGTTGTTTTTTTTTTAAGGAATTATTTCTGATTAGAATGAGTTAAGGTGCTAGTGTAAACTTCAATTTGTAGAGCACCTGAAGTTTGTCTTGCTAATGAGTCTGCTAGCAGCAATCTCAGTCTTGTCTACTTGACAAGATTGTCTTTATGTTAATAGCACCCTAAGTATCATTTTGTATGTCTCTACACACACATATATATTTATATATATCATATTCTACATAAATCTTGGTTAGTTTTTACAGCATTTGAATTCCTATGGAAATATGAATGAAGCATGAAAAGAGGACTTTTTTTTCCAACATAGATCATATATTTAAAAAAAATCGATTTGTTATTTGTATTTTTTTCTTACAACCCTCTCAGCAAATGTTATATGAATTTCTTTAAATCAATTTTTAAAAAGAGAGTCTTTTGATAATAGAATTTTAAAGCAATTTTAGTTAAATCCATTTTTTGAATAATATTAAGGAGTAGAATCTGATTGTTACAGACCTAAAACTAACTCACAAGCTTCTCTTTAACCTGTTTAGGTGACAGTCTAGCAGTCTTTGACAATACCGAATTTTGTGACAGTTTTTGAAAAAAAAAAATTTGCATGATGAGATCAAAGCTTAGAAGTTTCTTTTAATTTTCTGGAAGCAATTGTTTAAATATATAATTATTACTTCTGATAATTCTTTGCAAAGTTATGGCTTTTGTAAATGGGTCCAGAGATTGTACATAGTTGTAACCAAATTCACAATATCTCAGTTTTGTTTTGATAATGTTACCAAAATTATTATTTTCTCCAAGTGACTTTTGTTATTAAGCAGCGTGCCACACAAATATAATATATATATATATATATATAAACATATATAGGAAAATCTTAGGCTATAATTTTAATCTTTCATTTTTTGTGGGGAACCTTTTTTTCATTTGCCCATCCAGAAAGTAAAAAGTCATGAGTTTAGTTTTATTCGACTGTTGGATTTTTAGTTTTTTTTTTTTTTTTTTTTTTTACTCTTGTTCATTGTTCAAGATTGTAAATATAGCAGTACATCTCAGGAGGGCTGGACATAATTTGTTCATTCATTCAAAATACTTTTTTTTAATTCATTTCATTTGCAAGTTAATAAAAAAAAAACATTCTTCACATTTTTGAAGTAGCTTTAAAAATAAACTTCAGAGCATTGACACTATCATTACTTTTGACTTGACATGGACATCAATTAACTGTAGTACATAGACTAATCAAAATGTCAATTTTTTTAAGCTCTTGTATAATTATTTTGATCAATATTTCTATCAAATGAAATGTGTAGATTTTATTGTTAATCACTAGTATTACAAATGATTTGCAATTAAAATGGAAAATGTTTAAGTAGCTTTTATGATGACATACTGGGTCAACTTTACCTGTTCAATACATTGAAAATGTTTCAAAATTCTAAAATAACAACCTGCATTTTTTTTTTTCTGTTTCATTCTATATTTATAATTATTTTGTTTGTAGTTGTAAAAATAGTTCTAGACATGTCTGTACTTAAAAAGGAGAAAGGTAAAATAGAATGTACTTTTGTTTTATTCTTGTGCTTATTAATTAGAAGGCTCTAAGTTCTCAATAATCTGTGACAGAGCAGAGCAGCTGTTGTCTGGGTTTATTGCCACAGTGATTGTTGTATTTCTAATCTGTGTTACCAGTGTGTGTCGAGAACACCTGACATTGTCCTACTGGGCCCTGAACAAGGTGGCATTGTCATAAAAGGGCCTACATGGTTAGGCATTGGGATTTCCACCAAATAATCCTAATCCACCATGACAATGTTGGAGGTCCATTGGCTGAGAGGTGATGAGATTGAGTACAAAGAATACATCACTCCAATAAACCCAAGCTTTTATTTTCCTGTTAAGTAACTTGTGCTATGTTATAATCTGTTATAAAGAATAGAGCCTGGGATCTGTACTTGTACATTCATTGCCAGAGGTCACCAATTGGAATGCTCCTAAGCTAGAAAACACTACTTATGAGGAGTCTCAAGAATTTAATGAGATCATAGTTCCAATATATATTGGGATAAAGAATTGTTTGTGGTTTTAGATAGTTACTACTAATGTAATAGTAAAATAGTTTATAAATAATTACAAATTTTTTAAAAATAAAATGTTGGTTTTATCATGAACAGTTAATAAGGAACTATAACCAGATATTTTGCAAAACATTTGATTCATTTAGTGCATAGCATAGAAAAATAGTACATAATGTTCATTTGATTTGTTTTTACCAATGAATTTTTTGAAATGATGGAAATCTTTCAGTTTTAGTTGAATACGTATTTCAGACTTCTGTCACCATCATCTCATATTTGTATTAAGTAGACCATGGTTGCTATAGTTCTCATTGTATATATCGCCCTCCGCCCCCTTGCTGTTCTGACAAGATTGTAATAAGAATTGGTCTATTTTATATTTAGCAGATGTCTTATCTGAATAGAACAGTGGATTAATAGTACCATTTTCAGTACAGTTTAATTGATTTTTTTGAATTATGTAATGTCAATAATGTATCATTATTCTCTTAAAGAGTTCTGTTTGTTAGGTTCAATATTACTCAGCCAGTGGATGCTTGACTTTTGAGCACTACAAATGACTAGACTGTTTCCCCCTTAACTCAGTGGACTTCCACTCTGGCTCTGTAGCCTTGCACTCTGCTATGTTTTGTTCTAATGTCACATTTCAACAGTCTTCAGTATGTGCTTTGAACTGCTATGTTCACCTTTAGGGAGCATGTCTCTTTGAAATCACTTGACTTGAGTCTAAACTGAAAGACAAGACTTGTGAAAGGAAATGTTTACCTCTAGTTTTGTTCAAAGATATCTTTTCAGAAAATTTGTCTTTTCTATAGGAAAACAAAAAGTCAGAGATTGGGGACAGTACAAAGTATTTCCATGCGAGTAGATTGTGACATGTATTTAATCTATTGATAACTGTTCAAATGTTTCTTGCAATGGCAACTTCAAAAACTTTTCTTCTAGAAAACAAAAAAAAAAAACAGAAGAAAAGTATGTGTTCATTTTTGTGTGGATAGTTTTGGAAGATTAAGAAATGGGTTAATTAGGCATCTATATTTTGTTTACTTTGACTATGTTGTGTGAATTTTTTCTTTTTTTTTTTTTTATTTCATTTGAACATTGACATGAAATTCATAATTTTTTTTTTTCAAATAAAATTCTAAATTTTAATTTGATGACTTTAATCTTGTGTCTTCTAGCTTGAGCTTAATGTTTGCTTGCATGCAGAAACAAAAAAAAGAAATACTTGATATAGGGGGGAAGCAATTAGGCTTTGTTTTTGTTGGTCTTTTCTTTGCTCCATAGCCCACTGTATCATGTGTGAAATTGTGGTGCTGCTGGTCGGGTTATCTGAAGGACGATTTGGACAGTGTTGGAGAAAATACTGGTGCGCGTAAGGCATTAGGGTTGTCCTTGTACGGGGATAAGGCAACCTTAAGATTCACTGCTCGCTTCCTCTCACGTGCTCTAAGGGAGTAGCTGTCAGCATGTTTATTACCAATGGGGTTTCTGACTCGGTCGGGTTATCAGCTAGTAGATAGACCACCATGTGCCAATGTCACATTGAATAGCACAACCAGCCGCACAATGCTTTCAACAATCGATGGGGTCTTCCGATTTCTTTTCTTTCGTGCTTAGATTGTATAAAGTTGGGCATCTTTATAGCATCGGGAAATTCCGATATAGGAGAAAAGTTTAAAAAAAAACAAAAATTGTTTTTTTAACCGGCTCCAAGCTATTGAATGGCTGTGGAGCATACATTTTATTGTCTTCGGCAGTGTAACTTTCAGAGCTCTTACATACATTGACAAGAAAAGGGAGGAGGGGGAGTCTGTATGTTTTAGGCCTCTTGAAATCTATAATTAGACATTAACATGCTTATCTTATGCTACTCGTGGAGACATAGGGTGGATAATTCAATTGAACGTTTACATTTTTAAAGGGGAATAACTGTTGTTTATCAAATATAATCTTTCTTATTTCCCTTTGGTCATGTATCCCATCTGAAATACTATTCAATTTTCGATTTCATCATGATGATTCGAAGCGTGCAAAAATAATCTGT
>JADKLZ010005243.1:14239017-14250700 GCA_021533235.1 Biomphalaria straminea | reverse complement strand
GGGGGGGTTGCTGAGCACAGAAAGGATGTCCCCTTTGGCGTGAGCTGACAAAGGCTTTAGAGTTCAAACCCCAGGTGTATGAGAAGAATGGTCTGAGTTATCTGTGACAGTTCAATATTAAAAATATATAGATAAATAAAAATAAATAAATATAAATATATATATATTTGTATTTAACCTGTATTTCTGTCTAATTTTCGGGGTATAATAATGTAAGAATAATCATACTCTTTTATCGATTATTTTTCTTATAGATCCTTAAATTGTGTTTCCCATCTTTCATTACTGAAAGGTCAACATAAATAAGTATATTTTTTATTAATTTTTAATGGTCAATATATTATGTAATAATAATTTTAACAAAATTAATATAAAAAAAACACAGAAAACACGCAAAATGAAAAAGGCTTACATAAAGGGATGAATTGCAGATTTAGAGACATATATCTCAATACTGTAACTTCATTTCCCTTTTACTATCAAACTAAATTAATTGATTAACGCTAATTTATTAATAAATTATTCTTTTTTTTTAAATTCTTAGGATAATAAATAATAATGCAAAGTTTCAACTTTATCCGAGAATGGAAAGTTGGAGAAATAACGTGTACAAAATTTGTACCCAGACAGACAGACAGACAGACAGAGTGAGTTTATCTAAGCGTTGTAAAAAATGTAGATAAGAAGAAAAGAAAATCAAACCAAGAAGCCGGAGATATTGATGCTTCATGTAAAGTGAACGTACACAAAGGTAGCACTTGACTTGTTACTGTTTAATAAAATTTCGTGCCGTTACTAAATGGTTTACATTTTCTTGCATACTTTTATTTGAATCATTTTGATACTAGATCTAGTAGGCTGAGAATAAATCAAAGAATTTTTTTTTTGGAACTTCATTTCATCTTATTGCATAGGAGAGTTGTAACAGTAGATTATTACAGATGTTCATACTTAGCGGAAAGTCTATAAATAGTAAAGTTTTTTGTGTGTCTGGTGAAGAAAATAAAGGCAGTGGTGAAGAAAATAAAGGCAGTGGTGAACAAAAAATGTTTTTTAAAAGATATCTACTTTTTGGCACAGCAGAATGCAGTGTTCATAAACATTAAAAAACAATAAAGTACTACGATTATTTTTCTGCACTTTTTAGCACAGTAGAATTACATTTTTAAAGTTTGTTTTTTCTAGTCTATACTATAACGCACAAACAAAGGCGTATGTATGTATGTATGTCCCCGTATAGCAATCAAAACGGTTACACCGATCTTGATAAAACTTAGCAGAAATGTTCCTTGGGTACTAACTTAGACCTAAATGTATGTACTGTAGCCCTAAAACAAACTTAAGACCCTAAAAAAAAATGAAGTTGACCAACTCTATTACAGTTATACTATTTTATAGATCTAGGCTTTGTTTACAAGTGTTGACATGAGAAAAGATCGAAAGGATTTAGATCTAGATCTAATTTTAAGAAATACACTTTGCACTTATAGCCTTTTATTTTAACGCATGAAAATATAAAATATAGTCTAATGATTTTATTATTTAACAAAATTAAGCTTCGAATTTGTGTTTCAAAAGGATTTTTACATAAATTCGTTCTTTGTATCTGCGAATATAAAAATCCTGTTGAACATACTTTCATTAGACATTACCGAAAGGTTACACATCTCTCTATTCCTAGATCTAGGTCTAGGTCTAAAACTCAAAGAGGATAGAACTTCTCTTCGCAAAGATAGTTTTAATCTTTAACACATGAACATACTAATTATAGTCCATTCATTTCATATTTTAATCAAATTAACATTGAAATTTGTTTTCTAAAGCATTTTTACATGATTGCATCTATTATCCTAATATCGCGTAAATGAAGGTCAATTTACCATTTTTAGCTCCATTCATAATTTTTTTAACGTTAATTCACGCATTCGCTTTACTTACAACATTATTATTTTCTTTAATTGTTTCTAATGCACTATATCACTGACTACATCCGCAATACGCTAGCTAAGACCCGCGGGCAGCGGGTAATATCTGTCTAGTTGACAATATTGGAGTTTAATTTAGCTTGAAATAAAATGCAAGGTAACACTAATTAACTCGAAGTGGTCTACCCAGGAAGGTAAAAAGGTAGGTTTCAATATTTTCAGAAAGAATATCAGAATGAAATTCTATCAAAGACTAATGACAGACAAGCATGGAGAAAGATGGTTGATGGATCTTGTGTGGTGCCCCAGTGGTCCACAGACCAAAGGATAGGTGAAAGTGAATGTGAAGTTGGTTGGGAACCTGGCCTAATTAATGTCTTATAATGAATATATAATTGCTCTAATTGTTTTGTAAAGGGACAATCTCTTTCTCAAGCAAAAGACATTTCCTTAAACAAAATAATTATGATGTGCTACAGTCCACGCGATAATATGAGAAATTACGTATTAATTGCTGTTTTAAATTATGTCCAACTTATATGCATACTAAATAGATTTTTTCTCTTAAAAAAAGTAAACATTTTTTTATGTAATTTTAGTAGTTAGTATAAAAGAAATTACTTAACTTTGTAATACAAATATAAAAAATAAAAATTTGGACAGAAATTCTAAAATCGTTTGCATAAATGTGTTAAAATGTGGTGAATTTTGTACATCCCTACTAAGGAGCCTTCTGTGTTTATTACTATTAATAGAGAATAGTTGTAAAAGTGGTGTATTTTTATGAAAAAAAAACTGCTTGCATAAGTTATAAAAGAAAATTAGATTTTTCGCTTTAAGAAAAGAAAAAAAGTAGCCATTGCATCAAAACTTTGAATGGAATAAAATATTATGATGTCGGATTTTCACTATCTTTTCTAGTTTACGAGATCTAAACCGGACGGACAGACGGACAGACAATCCACACAAAACTAATAGCATCTTTTCCCCTTTCGGGGGCCGCTAAAATATTTTTCTTTCTTTCGGTCCTTTTTCACTTTGTTCCTTTCTGTTATTCTGTCCTTTTTTTAGTAATTTTCTCTCGCTCTGTTGATTTTTTTTTTGAGTGGATCTCATTCGTACTCTCTAATCTTTCTCCTTCTCTCGATAATTTTCTCTCTTTATTTCTCACTCAACTTTTCTTTCTATTTTTCTTGTTCTCTCTCTCTCTCTTAGCTCGCTAATAATGAAAATCATTCTCCACTAACTTAAAATTCACTTTTATTGTGAGTACTGGCATAAGGAAAATGGTAACGCAGACAAAGATATGAAATAAAGGTAAAAAAAAACAAAATATTGGAGGACAGTACAGGAAGCATACAGGGAACATACGGCATGAGTTGTGGGAGGGGAGAGAAGAAGGAGGGGTAGACTAACTGTCCTACTAACAGAATGTCCCTTAACGCTAGTATGTGAGCCTGTCTGCCTGCAGGTGCTCACGGCAAAACTAAAAGAATGAGCAGGCAAACAATTGTTGTGCTTTTGTCTTTCCTTCTTTTGACTAGAGCAGTGCCCCGCTCTGGTTACTCACCGCACGCGACAGATCGGTCCCCCCCCCCCGCACCCGTGACCAAACCATACACTGTCGGCACTCATTTGAATACAGGTGGTGAGTCCCAAAATTAGGCACCGCACGTGCGTCGGTATCGTGTGTGTGTAAGAGCGCGAGAAAGAGAAGGGAAGAGGAGCACGTTTTCAAGGAGTACAGGAATCTAAAGAGGATAACGGCACGCTGATGTAGCCCCCACCGGCCCCCAACGCCCGCGTTCAACCTTTTCAATTCATCTTTAATGTTCATGGCGACACTACCGCCACACCTTCACCCCCCCCCCCACTTGCCATCAGTCACGGTTTGGGACCCTGGGATATAAAACAAAGGCAGGAATAGAAAAAAAAAAGGGGGGGGGGTGGGCGGGTTGTTGCGGGAGTCGCCCCCATCTGGAACAGTGAATAGGTTTCAATTCTATTCAACCATACTTTGGAATTAAAGTTAAGAAAAGTTCTATTTTAATAGCTAAGTTTCTATCTATCTATCTATCTATCTATCTATCTATCTATCTGTCTGTCTGTCTGTCTGTCTGTCTGTCTGTCTGTATGACTGTCTGTCTGTCTATCTATCTATCTATCTATCTATCTATCTATCTATCTATCTATCTATCTATCTATCTATCTATCTATCTATCTATCTATCTAGCTGTATATATACATATAAATGTTTATTTGAGTAGGTCTCTCTCTCTTTCATAGGACAAGTGACGTATTTAGTAAGAGATTGATGTGTAGTTTACAGAATTGGTAAATGGGTCAATGGGTATCTCGGTGTGTACATTTATTTCAACTTCAATGACACGTGGGCTAAATTGATAAGATAGATAATTAACCCCAAAAATGTTCTTCAGTTTGGCGGAAAATGGTTCAAATATAAAAATCCGTGATCCAACTTCCACAGACAAACCTTCACTCTCTAGGCCTAGTTTAATAATCTTTCATTCGCTAGTCAAACCATTAATGCCGTCTTGTTTGATTTATAATGCCGTGTAAATATTGCTGTTTGGTTAAATCTAACATGTCGGCTATCCGTTTCACTTTTCCGGCCGGATATATTCGAAATTCACAGTCCACTTGTAATTTCATCGGATCTTTCGTTTCGTAAATGTTCAAAAGTTTAAGGTCATGGTACCAATACATCCAAGAAAAGCTTGAGGGCCCTAAAGTAGGGACCCTTCTTTTTTTTGTGCCGACGTTTCAGCGGGCCGCATGGACCACGTCGCGGGCCGTATTTCGGGCATCACTGATCTTTACTAACAATAATTAAATGTATACGATTGGACATTTTTCATCAATTGTTTTTTTTTATCGCAATTTCAAATTTTAGCTCACTGCGCTTTGGTCCAATCATTTGTGTGAACAGTTTGATGGGGAGGAGGGGGGGAGAAAAGAGTATTTGGGAGAAGGCTTCCGTGATGGGATTTTCACAAGAAATTAAAATCGAAAAAAAAATTGCCTGACTTGTATTTAAACTCGAGGTCTCCTTCTTGGAAGATCCACACGTTTGCAACTGAGCTAGAAAAGTGCTTATAAAAATGAAAGATTTTACTAACTATTGTTAGTCTCTTTTTTTCAGGGGGAAAACCTTATTTACTACAAATAGATTATCACCTCTAAGCTAGTACTGTCTCTACATACAACAATTTAATTATTTATGACTAATTAATAAAATAATTGATAAATTATTTTAGTGATTTATGCTTTGTAAAGAACAATGATTAATTGTGTACACTGGAGTGAAATAACATGTACAAAATGTGTACCACTCACACAGACAGTGGGTAGATGAAACAAGAGTAGTGCAGATATGTCAGAACTGAAGATTTGAATAAAAAAATTGTTCATACCCAAAGACATGAATTTATATATTTTTTTTCTAATTGTTTTAGATTTTTTAAAATGCTGTTTATTCAGATTTTCCAAAGACATGAAATAGTTGAATGGGTCTGTTTAATAGTCCTGCCATGTTATCTGCGCTCTGTTGTAATTTTTATTATAGAATTGTTTGCTTTAGAATAGCTTTAAATAAGAGACGTGAATAAAGAGTTAAAGTACTTTTGGCATAATTTTAGGGCGCTGTGATTGCGGGAGGGACATTAAACACACACACTACGGTCTCGCCATGATCATAGGAATATATTTATGTGAAGTTTTATCATGAATGTTCAAACGGTTTTGATTTGTTATACTCTCTGTAATTAAATATTGATCATATTAATTAAATTATAATTATTAATAAGAATAGCATATTGATGCAACAAATGAACATGCTAAATTTATAAATAATTATTCATAAATCTGCTTTGTGAGTTCTGGTCCCCCCATCCCATCCCTGCAGACTTGTAGAAAGGAAGATATGCCAGTTTGAAGCCGGCCGACATTCAGAGCTAGGCTCGGGACACTCAGGTTATCACTTTGTTGATTTACACATTTTTATTTTTAATTTCCACGCAGGGCTAAATATAGTAACCGTTTCTAGAGCGAGGGAAGAAACGTTTTTGGACAACTCTGCAACACTAAATGTTCTGGATAAAAAAAAATATACAAATATAAATAAAAGCACAAACGAAGTCTTTATGTTGTCCAATAAACTCCCAGAGATAGGCTTGGAGACAGAAATACATGGCAACTGCCAAGATAGTTGGAGGCTGGGAGGGACGACTTAAAGAGAAACAGGGTGCAGAGCGTTTCACGTGAGAAATTGGAGGTTTTGCTGAGAGGTTGTGTTGATTGAATCTCCGTTGGGGGAGCGAGAAGACCTTTCACTACCTGAGTCTTAGCTTTCAACTCTCTAGCATGCCGCCTTACATTGAGCGCTCGCCACCTTTATTTGTGTCGCCTTTTTACCGTAAATCCGGGACTCGATCCAGAGATTCTCTTCGTCTTAAAGTAGCTAAGTTGTACCTACATGTCAATCATAAAGTGGTGCAAACAGGGCCGATACCAAAGGGGGGGGGAGGGATACAAAAGCTCTACGCCAGGGATCCAACAGAAGAGAAGCTTTAACAGAATGGGAAAGGGCCTCACCCCTTTCTTTATGCATATTGTATACGTTATAGAAGGTTTTTGCATGTGTGTGGAAGGCAGATCCACGGATCTAGTTGTCTGGGGCACTAATATTTTAGGCGGAAGAATGGTGCAAAGTCATGGCTAAAGTTACCTTTGCTTCTGCAAACGAAAGTTAACTTTTTTAGTTTTAACAATACAAATACAACAAGGTACACTGAGGGTTTGGTCTTACGATGTGCTACTAAATAAATTCTTATAACAAGCCCAAGGATCCCTCGAGGCTAACGTTTGTAATATTACCTGTTACCGATATAAACAATTTTCATAGAAATCTTTCAGGTAGACTATTATTTTTTATACCATTCAGTGTTTTTCTGTGCAGTGGTTCTTAAAGGTTCGGTAGTTATTTCGGCGCTGCAGTGGTTCTTCAATTTCGAAGTGGTTCCTACAGGTTGAGTGTATCTCTTGGAGTTGCACAGACTTTTTAGGGTTGTACGAATTGTTAGGGTTGCCCGTGAGAGCTGTGGTGTCTACCATTGTAAGCAGTGATAATGATTAAAGTCCTTAAGGGTTGCATTGATTTGTTAGAATTGCCCTGGTTCTAGGTTGCAGAATATTATAGTTAGAAGTACAATTAACGTCCTATTTAGAATTAAAGATATAAAGGTTATAGTGGCTCTTGTATACAGAAGTTGTCATTGAATAAAAAATGTAACAATTTTAAAATAGTTTCAAATGTGTGGCTATAAGGGGAAAAAAAGTCTAAAATCTTCACTTCAAATGTAGTAAGTGGCTACCAAATTAACTTCAGAAGATTGGGTAAATATATGCCTAGTAAAACTGTAATGCAGTTTAAAAAACAGTATGAATGAGAAATGATTCAATCTTCTAGTAATTGACGAAGTTTTCTTAAAGAAAAGAATCAAATAAACGAACGTGTTCTTTATCTCTGAGACACATATGTTGCAATAGGTCGTCTTTTTAGGAAGAGTATGACTGGACTTTTTCCAGACCATTGTACTCGTAGTCTTCAATGTACAATTTAAACCATTCATAGATTTGTTTAAGCTTCCGACATTTGACTTTATGCTGTCTGCTTGGGTTTTCATTGATATGTCACGTTGATCCCAAAAATTGAAAAGTGCTTTTCAAATGTCAATTAACTATCGTCTGTATGTATTCTAAAAAAGTGCATATCTTATTTTGGACATAATAACGAAAATGAAGTCTAATCAAGTTATACATACTTTATTTAACTGTCTTATCCTTTATAAATATTTTAAAAATTTTTTAAGCACTATACGATGTGCCTACACAATTTTTGTAACAATTTAAAAAAAAAATAAAAGTAAAAAAAATATTAAAAGTAGGCAATTCCTGTTATTGACATGACATTTTCCCCAAAAGTCAGCGCTGAAAAAACAAAAAAAACGTGGACAGTGCCAATTCTGTCAGCATCTCTTGTGGCTGCAGGTAACTAGATTTACTTTGTCACCACTGCAAATTGTAACCCTTATTGTGGATAGTTCAATGTGTTCTTGTAGGCCTGTAAAGTAAATACTTTTCACTTTTTCTTATTATTAAAAAGCAGTTTTAATAGAAGATATTTACCCTGGTCTTCATTCACATTTTGGGACTATTTTTTTTATAGAAAAACCAGCATGTAAATTAATTCAGTTATTGGATTGCGTACCTGTGGTATAGACCCCTACTAGACTATATCTAGATATATCAACTGCACATGATTTGTCTAAGACTTTCATTTAGTAAACTAGGAGAGATAGTGGATAATTACTGTCCATCTTGTGAATGTATGTTTACAACCAGAGTCTATACACTGACTTTAAAGAACCAGGATTTAGAATTGTTCTGTTAAGTTGTTAGGATTCTTGATATAGAAAAGATATGAGAGAAACTCTGAGAACGATGTATGATCGATTTTTTCTAGAATAACAAATGGATTTTTAAAAAGAGAATCAGTACCGAGTAGTAATATGTATAAGATATTTCCCTTATAAGAGATACAAGTTAACTTTTTTAAAGCCTGAGTTGGTGTACTTTTAGACAATATTTTGTGTTTAGCACTAAATCTAGTTAGTGATCATGTTAGTCTTATACTTCGTATGTAAGCTAAGTCTGTATCTTAATGTATGGTATTATAGTTACCGTGTGCAGCTCTTTAGTCCTAATAAAAAATATTTTTATGTTTCAAATTTACTCTTCTGAGTCAAACCCACCATAAAAAAGTTTGTTTTTTTAAGACCATTCCTCCTTTACGAAGATTATATATAAAGCGAGATTTGTTTGCTTTCAATAACTGATATAGAGAAAATAAAATTATTAGCCTGTGGTAACCAGTCCTAGCATATAAAAAAAAAACCTTATTACGCTCTTGTCTAAATTTTGTCAGAGTATATAAAATTGTAGTTTTGGTGATATATAGATCCAGACTTACAAACATATTAAACGTTTAGAGTCTAGACTGAATTCTAGAAAAAAACTGTTCGCAAAATGTTCATGAACATCTGTTTGAATAATCTAGTGAATATACGTGGCAATGTCCACTCACGTGTTGAAAATATACATCTCCAGACAAAATTTAATTTTAAAATTAGTATATTCTGAAAAATTTATAACAGTTAAACCAGAGTTTTTTCCTTTTGTGGCTATGTAGCTTGTTCCCCCCCCCCAACTATACATAAACTGTTACATTTCTAGGACAATCGTTAGAGCCGTTTTGGATCAGTGTCCAGGTTTGGGGTTTTGCCCGAGAGGAATTAGCAAACTTATTAAGAAGAAGAATAAAAACAAAAACATAAACACAAGAAAAACAAGATTACAAAGAGGCCGTCCCCGTCGGAGTCGGATCCCTGTCAGATCCGCCTATTCGCAAGATGTTTCGGATGTTCCTTCTAAGTTGAAAATAATTAACTACTCGCGACGACGGAGGATGGCGAGCAGGGTATAAACCTGCCTTATCTTGATGTTTGCGCACTAGACTTTAGTTCGGATTTATCAATGGTCCCAGGCTCAATTCCTGTATGCTCCCATCCTTAAACTATCGCAATATTTCTGAAAGAACAGTGAAGGTTAAATCATATTTTCAAAAGCCTTTAGTGTTTTTTTTCATCTAACCGTGACGGACAGAACAACCAACAGACAAAACGCACAAATATATGCTTCTTTCATTCTAATGGGGGCACTAAACAATTTTTTTTTTTTTTAAATCTGATTTTTTAAAAAATTTAAGAAATTAGTTTAGAATCATGTCATGCCGAGCTTTACGCTAGTACACGAAAGTCGCTGCTAAAAGTTCATTTAAAAAAAAATGTGCGTGATATCTTTCCATTATAAGCATTTCTTATAGTAACATTTCCTCCCTTACATTTACGTAATTGTTTTAAAATTGGTGTTTTGGTATTAAAAAATCGCTTGCATAATTAATTTTATAAATTAATCGGTTTGCTTTTAGAAAACTAAAAGTAGCCGTTGCACCTAAACGTTTCAAGCCGCATTTAATGATGAAATAATATTTTTCGTATCTCTTCTAGTTTTGGCGCCCTGAGTGTGACAGACGGACAGACGAACAGACCGAAGACGGACATTTTGACATTTTGCACAAACCTAATAGCGGCTTTTCTCCTTACAGAGGCCGCTAAAAAACAACACACTTCCGTACATTAATTTTTTTCTAGCAACTTTGTGCGGGGCTAGTCTAATATTTCTCGGCGGCTGTGAAGCGAGAAACAAAGGCTACATTTGAGTACGTGTTTATTTCCTACAAGGTTTGGGTTTGTTTATTCACTACATGTCAGATCAACATCTCGCCAGGGAATGGATGATTACATGTGTTCTATCACTGCACGGCTTTATGGGAGACTCTTATTTTTTGCTGAGAAATGAGAATTTGTTTTGGACAATGCACACAATCCTAGTCAAGAAACAAGAAGGCCGCTTTAAGGAAAAGCAATCCAAAGGAGATTATGAGACGTAATTGTATCGAAAATCACAGTTAATAATGGCGTTTTGTGGTGACAGATTTCAACCCAAATAATTATAATTCCCCAGCTATGAATGTGACCAGGTACCTTTATTGTGACTGTGACCAGGCACTTTTGTTGTGATTGTGACCAGGCACTTTTGTTGTGATTGTTACCAGGCACTTTAACTGGGACGATGACATTGATGATTACAGATGAAGTACCCATTTTTTGAAAGTTGAAAACCATTTTAAAATAAATAGCAAATACATTTTATCGTACAAAGAGTAAGAACAGAAGAAAGAAAGAAAAAGAAAGAAAGAAATTTGTTTTCTCATTAGCGATGATACACCTCCTTACAGAGACCTAAACAGAAAACAATAAACTTTTTTTCTATGACATATCGCTTAGTTTAGTTTTTAAATCTTTGCTATTGACAATAAAACACACACACACACAAAGGACAATAAATTTAAAGGCATGCTGACTAAAAATTGAGCCACATAGTTCTACCTGTTTTAAAAGTAGATCTTGATTTTTAAAAAGTTCATGCAAGTAATCTTGTTTCCGTTATAATTGCAATAAGCTTGTACAGCAAAGGAAATACAGTGATCAATAAGGTCATTGTCTCCTTAGCCAAGGTAAAAAGCAAAACTAAAAACTAATAAAATACATTTGCCGCCCTTACCACCAATGGCATTAAAAAAAAAAGACACAAAAGAAATATCTTCAAAGTTTAACATCTCTAATGTCAAATTGGTTAAAATAATATTAGCGGTAGGTGTCCACACAAAACGGCAATAGGCATAATGGTCTCATAAATAAAGTAAATGAACAATGAATTCTTTTGATGACTTTACATTCAGAGGCATATAAAAAAGGGGGGGGGGAACGCTAAGAACCTTATATAATTGATAAACCATCCAGCCTGATCCAAGGTATTTACCTTACTGAATGAGATTAGTTTGGGTCTCAGCTTGCACAAGAAGACAATCCACAGACGACAGCCCCATAGAGACAATCGTTGGATTGCTGCGATTGAAACAAAGTCAAACATCAACAAGCAGTTTTAGGGTCGGAAAGATGTGTCTAGGAAACAGAAAGAGGCTGGTGAGAAAAAGACGATAGGCCCAGGACGTTATTTTAGGTAGAAATAGTGACGCACAGGACGTTATTTAGGTA
>JADKLZ010005243.1:14222817-14239007 GCA_021533235.1 Biomphalaria straminea | reverse complement strand
GTAGGAATAGTGACGCACAGGACGTTATTGAAGGTAGGAATAGTGACATACAGGACGTTATTGAAGGTAGGAATAGTGACATACAGAACGTCATTTTTAGTTAGGAATAGTGACATACATGATTTTTTTTTAAAGTAGGAATAGTGACGCACAGGACTTTTTTTTTTAGATAGGAATAGTGACGTATAGGACTTTTTGTTTAGGTAGTAATAGCTACGTATAGGACTAGTGGCGTACAGGACGTTGTTTTAGATAGAAATAGTGGCATACAGGACGTTATTCAAGGTAGGAATAGTGACGTACAAGACGTTATTTTAGGTAGGAATAGTGACGTACATGACTTTTTTTTTAAATATATATAGGTAGGAATAGTGACATATCGATACACTTTAGAACAAGTCGCGTAGCAAGGTTTACTTGAGGCCAGGGAAATGTGAAGGTTTAGTGTGACGACAACAAAACACGAGTATTTATGAATACATTTACATTTCTAAAATATTATGTTTTTTTTTTTATTTTTTGAATAACGTAACGTTTGTGCTTAGAACATGTTTGATAAGGTCCAATCTCTGTTGCTGACCAGTTGGGGGAGGGGATATTTGGGAGATTATGTTTCATGCTCTTTTTAGACCCCAGAAAACACAACTTGGGATTCGAACTCGCATCCCCTAGCGGGTTTTAATACTCAGCCACACGTACCACATTTTCACACAAAAAGATATTCTAATGTACTTACCACTCTTCTGATATTGCAGGGCCATTACTCATCACTATTCTGATATTACAGGGCTATTACACTCATCACTATTCTAATATTACAGCGCTATTACACTCATCACTATTCTGACATTACAGCGCTATTACACTCATCACTATTCTGATATTACAGGGATATTACACTCATCACTATTCTGATATTACAGCGCTATTACACTCATCACTATTCTGATAGTACAGCGCTATTACACTCATCACTATTCTGATATTACAGGGCCATTACACTCATCACTATTCTGATATTACAGGGCCATTACAATGATCACTTTTCTGAAATTACAGCGCTATTACACTCATCACTATTCTGGTATTACAGGGCCATTACACTCATCATTATTCTGAAATTACAGCGATATTATATTCATCACTATTCTCATATTACAGGGCTATTATATTCACTGCTTGAAAGGATATTTAAAGTAATAAACAAAAACCGGGTATATTATTATACCATTTCTCATTACATTTAATAAAAAATTTATTTCATTTGTTAACTATTGAACATTGAACAGAAATATTAAAATTATCAGCAGACATCCATTTTCAATTTCATCAATCGTGTCGCTAACGGTAAATAACATGTTTCTTAATCTCCACCATTAGAAAACGTAGAGAGCTCAGGTCCGAGGGAACTCGCTCTATATAAACATGCGAAACTAAACATGAACTGTGTGGGTCCTTGCACTTAAGCACGTCGTCTCCTTGTGCCTACCTGTTAACGCCAATCTCGCTGAGGTAATCTCGCTTTTTTTTTTCCCCTTTTCCGTCTCATTATATGAACCGAAACTGTCGGCTAGAGACAAACAAGAGAAAAGTGGAATAAGATCTGCGGGATCGAAACTTTGATGTCAGCAGTGTAAGCCCAACAAGGATGTGTTAGGTAGGTGTAAAGTAGTTCAAAGTCCCTGAGGTGGGCGTTCTTCAAAGAAATAGTTTCTCGACCTGTTGTCTTGATGCATGTCAAATGAGGCGGTGCTTAGATAGTTGACATAGTTATCTTGACAGAACAATGCAAAGGAAAATAATAACTATGAAAGATATAATTTTAAAAAATAAATTTGACATGACGTTAATTGTCTGGGGGAAAAAAAAGGTTGAAAAAACAATTGAACAGGTTACAGGGGTGGAAACATTTGGTGGAGAAGAGTTACTGAATATGAACAAAAAAGATTCTTGCCCCTCATCTCCCCAGCTACCATCTGAACATTTTCGTGTTCAATGGTTTAACCAAATAAATCGACTATTAGGCCTGCAAATGAACGAAATCCTCTTCAATTAAACGTATTTATAGAGTTCTCACAGATACACAGCGAAATAAGAAGTTTTTTTTAAGAGAATCTGTGAACTGAACATCACGAGATGGAGAGTTGTTGTTACGGAGATTTTACTTTGAATGCTGCTACAGAGAATGTTCTCTTGGAGTGCTGTTACAGGACAATGAGTGGCCATCATGACGTACTAGAATCCATCTCTTAACATTTCTCCGCTTTCAGTTGAAATAGATCAAATCATATCAAATAAAAGAAACTATTTATACATCGCCATATGTAAAGTGTTGAAGACACTGAACTATCAAAAAATACGAACAAGTGGACAGAGACACGTGTGTGAGCTTTGGATGTTAACAAACAAACAAACAAACAAACAAGTTAGCTTTATCTTTTCAAAAATTTCAGTTGAACCAAAACATCAGAGCTTTAGTTCATCCTCTGAATGGTTAGTTATAAGCTTAGAATGGTTAGCTTATAATTGCTTGTTATAACCTCAAAATGGTGATTAGTTTTAAGCAATGTTTTCACTATTAGAACTGAAAGTCCAACGGCGCACAATTCTGGCCTGCTTCAATAAATATATTCAGAACTTTCCTCTCCGTGACCTGACTCTAAGCAGTTGTGGATCTTGCTTTACATCGTGGTCTTTTTGTTAATCTCTGACCATTGGTCACTCACAGACTTCAAGCTCTCATCAAATCAGCACTACATACCAATTAGAAACAATGGCATGGCCGTTTCTGAAACTAAGACTTTAAGGCTTCAAAATTAAATTTGACAATGCTAAATTATAAAATAACAACAGGGTATGCACTGAAGACTCCCAAGTGCTGTCATTTGGACCAATCGTGTCACCTTTAGTTCATAGCTTATCGGCACCCAATTAACGAAAACACTCCCTTCCTCTCCCTCTTTCTATCTCCTAATATAAAGTCTAAAGCTGAAAAGTACTTTCAAAATGCCAGGCCTAGATAAAAGAAAAACCTATTTCTCAGAAGAACGATGCGAAGGTCATGTCGTGTTAACATAATTAATTCAACACCAAGCCTTAGTAATGGCATCTGTCCACGACGTGGTAGGCAATGCGTGGGAACAGCGCCATGTTGATATGTTCATTTCTGTGTGTGTGTTTATGAAAGGTAAAAATTGTGAAATATTATCCACACATTACTAGTTCACATTGACTTTTTATAACAACAAACGCACATAAACACGCTATGCTAGGCATTCACAAAAGGAAACAAAATGTGTTTTTTTTTTGGTTGTGTTGTGTGTGACATTGCAGCTCCTAATCTTTAAATCTCTAACACTATAGCGTGAACTTGGTTTCTCGTTGTTATCATAAATAATGCAAACTTGCTAGCGTCCTAGATTATGGAGTTTCATCTTTTGTATTGAAACGCACCCACAGACAAGCAGACATAAAACACAAACACAAAAGTTAAAGCCACGTATCTCCAGAAAGAAACGTACTTTTATGTATGAATATGAAGTGTTAACCTAAACTTGTAGGATTAGTTGTTGTCCACAATTTTAAGATTTGGTTCAACTCTGCTTCCTTCAAGTGAAATACACCTTTACAGGGTGCTACGATAAAGCACTACAAGTTAATACAAAAAATATATTGACATCATAGCGTTTATTTTATGGCTATAAGAAACTTACAAATTACCAAAAATTACATTAAAAAATGCACAGTAACTATTTTGTTTTTTTTACTTATTACTTCAAAGCTAAAAAAATCAAAAATCAAGAAGCATAAAGGAAAAAAAAAAACAACAGAAAAATGTAACTGAATAATTAAACAATATTACACACTAACTCATGTATCTATTTTGACATTGATGGTCCATTGCACCAATGGATTACGGACTTTCTAATAGGGAGAGAATAAACTGTTATAATAAATGGCTCTAAATCAACACCAACAGCTAAACTCAGGATACCTCATGGAACAGTCTTAGGTCCACTAGAATTTTTGATTTACATAAAAGATTTACCCTATTGCAGTAGTTCAGGAACAACATTCAGATTATTTGCAGAATATTGCATAATATATAGATTCAATATAGAACAATAAAAACAACACACAATGCAGAAATTTTACAAAGAGAGTTAGATGAATAACAGAAATGGGAATCAAGTTGGAACATATTTTGCCGCCCAGAAAGATGTCAGTTATTAAAAGTAACAAAAAAAAATAAAATAAATAAAAACTAAAATTAATTCCACTTACTTTATTCTTGGTAAATCAGTAACACAGACTAAAAACGCAAGATACAATAAATGAAAAACTGTCATGGAATCACCATATTTATGAGACTATCAAAAAATAGATTTCCATAATAGTGTCTATTAAAAATTATTTCTATAAATCAAATAAGAGCTTGAAACTAAAATGGTATTTAACCTTGGTTAGGCCAATAATAGAATATACATACTGTTTGGGACCCCTCAACCCAAGAACACATTAAGAAACTGGAGCAGACGCACAAAAGGGTTAGTGAGATTTATCACAAACGAATATTCACATTTGACTAGAGCACTAGCGGATCGAGAACTTTGGAGTGGGGGGGGAGCGATTTTTTTTCCAAACCCTAACCCTAACGCGCAGTAAACCCTAAACCTATGCATAAACGTGCGTACAGAATATATATATATATATATTTGTGTGATACACAAACTCAGAGGCGGCCCCCGTCGGAGTCGGATCCCTGTCAGATCCGCCTATTCGCAAGATGTTTCGGATGTTCCTTCTAAGTTGAAAATAATTAACTTCTCGTTGGACGACGGAGGATGGCGAGCAAGGTATAAACCTGCCTTATCTTTATGTTTGCGCACTAGACTTTAGTTCGGAATTATCGTTGGTCCCTGGCTCAATTCCTGCATCCTTAAACTATCGCAATATTTCTCAAAGAACAGTAAAGGTTAAATCATATTTTCAAAAGCCTTTAGATTTTTTTTATCTAACCGTGACGGACAGACCAAACAACAGACAAAACGTACAAAAAATGTGCTTCTTTCATTCTAATGGGGGCACTGAACAATTTGTTAAAAACAAATCTGATTTTTTAAAAAGTTTAAGAAATTAGTTTAGAATTATGTCATTGCCGGGGTTTACGCTAGTACATGAAAGTCGCTGCTAAAATTTCATTTTAAAAAATGTACGTGATATCTACATGTTAAGAGCATTTCTTATAGTAACATTTCCTCCCTTACATTTACGTAATTGGTTTAGAATTGGTGTTTTGTTATTAAAAAATCGCTTGCATAATTAATTTTATAAATTAAAAGGTTTGCTTTTAGATAACTAAAAGTAGCCGCTGCACCTAAACTTTTCAAGCCGCTTTTAATGGTGAAATAATATTTTTCGTATCTCTTCTAGTTTTGGCGCTCTGAGTGTGACAGACGGACAGACGGACAGACAGAAAGAAATTTATTTTTAAAAATGTACGTGATATCTACATGCAAAGAGCATTTCTTATAGTAACATTTCCTCCCTTACATTTACGTAATTGTTTCAGAATTGGTGTTTTGTTATTAAAAAATCGCTTGCATAATTAATTTTATAAATTAAACGGTTTGCTTATAGAAAACTAAAAGTAGCCGTTGCACCTAAACTTTTCAAGCCGCATTTAATGATGAAAAATATTTGTCGTATCTCTTCTAGTTTTGGCGCCTTGAGTGTGACAGACGGACAGACGGACATTTTGCACAAACTTATAGCGGCTTTTCCCCTTACGGGGGCCGCTAATAAATATATGAATACTTACGAGAATAAAAAAGCAGTGTTTTTAACCTTCGTGGCGAAAAAAACAACAACAAAAAAAACAGTCATGTTGAGGCAAGCTGGGGGTCTGAGCGAGAGCTGTAAGCGTAGCCAGTGGGATTTGGGTCGAAGCCCCGACGCTAGAAGCGATTTCTTGCATTCGTCACTGCAGAAACGCATTATCCTGACATCTACAGCTCATTATTTATCAAGTAGATTTCGGGTCGAAACCCGACGCCAAAAGCGTTATTTTGCATACTTTACTGCAGTAACGCATGCTTCTGACATCTACAACTCATTATTTATTAATGGGGTTCGAAAGTTCGTAAAGCTTTGGGATTGATGCCACCGCCCCCTGTGACAAAAATAAATTTCGCCCACTTAAGGTATCACTCGGTCTAGGCATTTAACTAATTTATTTTGTTATCTTATTTTTTTATTTCCGCTTAGCCCTTATGGCTATCTAAAGCTATTACCACCACCCCCTTTTTCTCTAGGCATCCATGTCACGATGTAATTTCTTAATCTGACACGTCTAGCACATTCTTTATCGACGAGAATAAACGCGCCTCTAACCATCTTGACCTAACATCCTGCCGCACCCCCTCCCTTTCGGGGGACGGGTCAATTCAAATGGACCCTCTTCAAATCGACAACAAGGACTTTATCGCGCAGCTAATCCCTGTCACGTAAGATAAATAGTTTCTGTCGCCCGACCATATTGGGATACAAATCGTCTCGTGGTCATTCGATAAGGGCCCATCCCTATGTCCATACATGAAACGTGCGGCAAGGTCAAGCGATAATCTTCTCCTAGGCACGTCAGACAACCTAAACACCTTGGAAGCCACGCCTCCTTGCCCACGCGTGTAGAAGAGATACAATTTCCTATTTTCTTGTCATTCTCATTCTGAGGAGCTGAGAGAAAGGATATACTTTTCTGTTCTGAGCTTTACGAGCTTTTGCTTACTATATTCATTTAATTTCTTTTCCTTACTTGGATTGGTGGTAAGCTTGTGTAAAGTGTTTTAGTAACCTATTACTTACTATGTGTATTTATATATTTGTGCATTTATTTAGTGCATTATATTTTGTGTACATATTTGTGTAATTCTTATCTTGGATTATGTAAGTGGTCACTTTATGTATTATATTTTATTATCATGACTTGTAAGACTAAATAGTCAAAGTCATCCACTTTATCTGGACTAGAATTATTTGTAATTCTTGCCACATGTATTTAGCTCTCTAGCTACTATTAATTTACCACTCGCCACGAGCCCACTATATTATTATAGATAGATTCCTTGACCGGGTACTATCATAACATTTATGTAACATGTCATATTACCAAGTATATATTCACGCTCATTCCGTGACAAGGAATGCCATAATTATTTATGTACTATATTCTATCGGCAATTTGGCTCGATTACTTTACTTAGGTAAAACCATGTGAACATTATCTTATTTATCTTATCCTATCATTATCTTATCTCGGTTGATCGCCTTGATTTTAAATGGCGCACTGACCCTGCGCTCAGGATAGACTTGAATTATTTCCCCTTGTATTGAATTTTAACTTCAAGAGATCGTGTCCCTTGACCGGGCGCTGTCTCCATTCAAACGTACTCTGTTGTTCAGGCCACACGGCCAGATGTAAACAATAGCCACCTGGTCACTGACCATCAGCCATCTCCCCCCCCTTCCCCTTTCATCTCGTTATCTTAGCTACTCGTGATGATCTCACCTTGGCGGGTGTATATCACTGTTGACTAATTGTTACTCCCTTTGTGGACTTCTCCACTATCACTAGTATTGTATTCTCCCCTGATGAGATACGATATATATGTGTGTTAGCCCCCTTTAGTATTTGTGAAACTAAGTTAAAGTTTCTTCACATCAAATATTATATATCTATGTGTTATCGCCCTTGCGGGACTTTACTATCATTATTATTATTGTCTCCACTGATGTGAGGTAATGTTTTATTGGATTAACTCCCCTTACTATTGTGAAACTAGATTACAGTTTTTATTTAAACATTCTGAAGATGTCCTTCACGAAAAGGCGTCTACCTCCCAGTGTCGTCATTGTGGCTAAGTCGATCTACGAATCTCGTTGCAGCTTTTATTACAGGCTACATTCACTTGGAAGCCCTTTCTACGTAACGCTGTTACCAGTCTGCTGACACCAGACCTGAAGATACCAGCCTTACTTACTACACGCAAGAGTCCGATCAACAATCGCAGCTAGAGACTCGTCACTGCAGCTACGTATAGTTGGACTGTCCCGTGCGCTAGGATCGATCACTCCAGCCCACCCACAGACAACTCAGCATCAGCCACACCAGTCTCGTCAGAGCAGCATAGGACTTAAAGCTAAGCAACCAGCCTAATGACACTTAGACCACTTGGTTCTCATATCTTATGATGATAGTCCCACTTTATGTAAATAATTAGGCCCCGCCCTAACACTGTACAGCCTTTTACCTTTTACTTATTTTCATTCTTATTATTAAACTGTACATATGTTTTACATAAAACGTATTTGTTGCCTGCATTTATAACGCTGTGCCTGTTAGTTTATGTGCAAGTCAAGGTCCTCAAATTATCTAAACCCCCTAGACACCTAAACGGCCACCATCTTTGACCTACTTGTCACACCCCCTCCCGACCCCACCATATCGGCCAACATACTAGAGGGGGGGGGCGACATAATCTAAAAATATATAGAAATATAAAATAATTAGTATATATTATTAAGATAAGTAATACATTCATATACCAATTGTGTGAATTCTATACTAAAATTTGTCCGCCCCCCACCCGAAATTGGACCGCCCCCCCACTCGAAAGCTTATTGTTGGGGGGGGCGAAATTGATGCCACAGACCCCTCCCGACCCAACCATATCGGCCAACTAGGGGGGGGGGCGAAATAATCTAAAAATATATAGAAATATAAAATAATTAGTATATATTATTAAGATAAGTAATACATTCATATACCAATTGTGTGAATTCTATACTAAAATTCGTCCACCCCCCCTCTTTTTTTTTTGGGGGGGGGGTCGGTCGTGGGGGGGGGGGGGAGCCCCCCACCCCCCCCCCCCGGATCCGCCAGTTTACTAGAGTAACACCTTTAGTAAAACCACTAAACTTAAAAACCTTCAGGATAGAAGACTTAAAAGTAAAGTAGCAATTATACATAAAATACGGAACAATAATCTGAACAAAAACAAAATCTAATAAAATACTCATAAAGAAAGATACAAAGATAAAGGCACATCCCTCGTTCCATATGCAAGGATAAATTTGTACAAATGCTCCTTCTTCCGTAGTGCTATTAGAGCATGGAATGGGTTGCCTGAGCCAGCCAGGAAAACCAATGACTTGGCGGAGTGTAGGTTATTGGTTAATATTCAATATGCATTACTAAATTCATGACGCGTAGAACGTAACCATCTTCTTTTTTGAAGTAACGTCTGAATTAGTATAAGATAACAAGATAAGATAAGCATGGGCGCCCGCAGGAATTTTTGCAGGGGGGTGCAAGCACTTGCGGATCCAGGGGGGACGGTAGGGGCGATCACCCTCCCCCCTCGGCTGACCCCCCCCCCCCCCAGAAGTAATGAAAAAACTTAAGAATTAAGAAATGTAATGTAAATCCATATTCTGTAATAACTCCCAAAATCCAAACGTTTTTTTTCTCGGCGGTAACAACTCAATATTCAAAATCATGTTTTTCTGCCAGAAGTCTCTCCTTCCTCAAGATTACATCTCTGACGTGTTCCTCGGGATGGTCACGATGATTTTTTATTATGCCATCAATGTTACTGCTGAGCTGCTGTGAGCGGCCACTAAGTTAAGTTGGAAAGACTGCAACACCATAGAAACTGGTTCAAGAACAGATGAATAATTGACGACAATGATAAATAATTCTCGATACACCATAATGAATCTCCACCCTGGGACGAAAACCCTCTTCCTACTATAAGGGATCATATTGAAAACATAAAAAGAAAATCTGACTACAGACCAACAGAGCTCAAGGAAATAGTGAACTGTTATCTTCAAACCAATTATCCTAGCAATCAGTGGATCTAAGTTTACACCGATGGATCTTCCCATAAAGCCACCACAAATGGAAGAGCTGGAATTCTCATTGAATGGCCAGATGGAGAAAAATCTATTGCAACTGGAGAGCTCCCTGACAGCCACAGAGCAGAAAGGGAAACACTAACATTAGGTGCTACCATGATTAGCAAACCATCCAAGTTCCCCAACAGTCAGATTGTCTTACTATAAGCTATCCCGACAAGATCAACGTCTAATCTTTCGACTTAGGACCGGACACAACAGAATGCGACAACACATGTATCGGAAAATTGGAACCAGTGAAATCTGCCCATGTGGAGTGTCATCAGAGAATGCCGACCACGTACTCCAAGACTGCGCTCTTTACCAAGAGGCCATATAAGACACTGGCCCCAAAACATCCCAATAAAAAGAAAACTTTATGGAGAGCTCCCTGATTTGGAAAACACTTCGCAGTTCATTTCATATATTGATCTAGTCATCTGAACCCTCCAACATAACAATGAGAACGAAGAAGAAGACGACGACAATGAAAAGACAAATTAGAAACACAAAGGAGGAGACATTTACTAAACATGTGCAGTTTATCTGGTTCACTTGCAGTCGTTATTTTAAGATCCACCAAACAGTCAAAGATACCTAAGTTGAGACTTTAAGCTTGAATAGATTCGTATTTTCAGTTCATTGTGTCTCACACAAGAGGTAAATTAAGCACCAACGCTATTTCTAGGGACTGATACGGAAGAAGATTTCTAGCCATAACAGGGCAGCCTTGATCGAGTAGGTTGTCCATGTCTAGACTGTACAATGACGTTAGACACATGTAGCATGTCTCTCTGAACCACAGGAACTAAACTAATGAAGTCGAATAAAATCGCAATCAACAAACCGAATACTCAAAGACATCTGCTCAGTGCTTGAGATATCTGCAGTCTCATTACAAAAAATGCCCAGCAAATGCAGTTAATTCGTGATGCTGCAGCTTGTAGTTTTTGGGCTCTTGCTGCTGCCAGTGCTCCGTTGATCCAAATCAACGTTTTGACTCGAATGGTGACATGTGAAGAACTTTCTTGTATCTCTTCTATTGTAAACTGGTGCACATGTTTAACCCGCTGTTTTATCGAGCGCTGTCACCGACCATATATATTTTTTCCCATCGAAAGATAATTGGCAAAAAAATATTTCTAGACCTTAGCTAAATAAATAAATAATTGTAGCATTGTACGTCTCAAGACGACTTTTTCCCTTTGCATCTTCTTGTGTGACTAAAGATGCCAATCCTTTGTACTTTCAACCTTCTTTCTACTGCTATCGTGTCTGTTATCTGCAATCCAGGAACGTCCTTAAATGCTCGATCTTCATGTGGATCTATCCAGTTCCACTTTCTTCCAGCTGTTGGTGTCGATTTTGAAGACCTTTATGTCGCGTTTGCATACATTAGTATACCTTAGCAGTGGATGACCAGCGAATCTCCTGCCTTCTGTTAAATCATAACACAGAATGTTTTGTGAAAGTCGACCTTGTGGCATTCATAATAACTATAGCTATGTGGCAAATATAAACAAATAGTCACGACTAACATGCTATAGAATATTTGACACCCTTTATAGAGCAAAGAATTGCACGCCTACAATAAATCATACATGGTCGGACATGAACTACAGATTTGCCTATTATAGTTATACTAATAGCTTATCTTTACAACTGTTTTTCAGTGGAAGCACTACTTTTTAAATTATTACACTTTATAATATTCTAATGATAGACTTTTAGATTTAGAAGACCAAATGTTCCTGAATATTAATTTATTAAACTCTTGAATCAATAATGCAAAGGGCACCCGTAGAGGGGTACATGATAGTGCACTTGCACACCCCCCCCTGGATTCTGACTGAATCTACATCTAGCCTACGTAATAAAAAAACAAATCTGAAAGATGTATTTCATTATTTTAAAAAATGGCTAAAATGAGGATGCTTGAAATTCAAAGGCGCGCACATACATGGTTGGCCATCCATTCCATACGCTTAGGTTTATCTACTTATTTCTATTACTACATTAACCAGTGGAAGCACTACTTGTTCAGTTGCTACTTAGAAATTAATTGATTTGATGGTGCGAAAAAATGGCTAGAATTTGGCTACTCAGAATCCAGGGGGGTGCAAGTGCACCCCCTTGCACCCCACTGCGGGCGCCCATGAAGATAAGTGTGTACAATATATTTACCATTCCATTCGTCCAGCTGACAAATCAAAAGAAATGACTTTTTTGTTGTTGTCACGCAAGAGTAGGACCACTTTGTTGTCAACACTTTGCATAGCGATGTCACTGAATGAAGAGACTGAATGACACTTTCTCATTTCCTCAAACTCTTTGATATAAATTCTATGAACAGAATAGTTCATATTCGTGAACACATCATTCCAAAGTATTGGGCTGTTAAAGATTTGAAGATAGATCAATCTTAAGTGAAACTAGAGCTCAGTGATAGACTGAGGAGACGGAACATGAAGAGCAAGGAACATGAAGAGCAAGGAACAGAGGGAATGTGTGTATGGGGCTAGAAAGTCATTGAAAGAGAGAGAGAGAGAGAGAGAGAGAGAGTGGGGGGGGGAAAGGAAAAGAGCGAGAGAGAAAAAAAGAAAAGAAAATGAATACTGATTGAGGCAGAAACAGAAGCAGAGAGAAAGAGTATACCAGAGATAGGGAGGTAGAAAGAGTTTAGACAGAGAGTAGAAAAAGAGAAAGAGTAAAGAGACAGAGAATAAGACAGAGAGAGAGGGGGGATGAGATAAAGAAATAGTAAGGACAGACAAAAAAAGGGAGATAAAGAGCTAACACACAGAGAGAAGTAGTAAGATAGAGAGAGAGAGAGAAAGGGAGAGAGAGAGGGAGAGAGAGAGGGAGAGAGAGAGAGGGTGAGAGAGAGAATGTAAAAACAGAGTATAAAAGAGTGAAGACAGAAGAGAGATTGATCACCTGTCGTTGATGAAAATGATAACGGAAGAATGCATAAGGTGAAGTCAGAGATAAAAGTGTGCACCAAACTACAACGTAATACTGAGAACACGACACTTAATAAAGACACATCTTGAAAACATTGTGTGTGTGTGTGTATGTAATGTGCGTGTGTGTGTTTGTATGTGTGTAATGTATGATGCCCTAAAATAAAACTAAACGAAATGAATTCCCACACAACAAAGAAATGAGTCGTGTAGTTCTACTGATGGTAATAAACAAAATACAATGTGTTTACTTAAACTAATGAGACTACAATAACATTACAAGCTAGAAACTGACCATAGCGTGACCATTGCTTAATAGAAACTGACCATTACGTAATACAAACTGACCATTGCGTAATAGAAACTAACCATTACGTAATAGAAACTAACTATTGCGTAATAGAAACTGACCATTATGTAATAGAAACTGACCATTGCATAATAGAAACTGACCATTGCGTAATAGAAAATGACCATTGCGTAATAGAAACTGACCATCGCGCAATAGAAACTGACCATTGCGTAATAGAAACTGACCATTGCGTAATAGAAACAGACCATTACAAGCTAGAAGTTCGACAGTAAGAAGCTGTATAGTTATGCACCTCTAAGTATCCTTCAATGAACTTGTATGGCAGCGCTCTCTCTCTAGAGAGAAATTAGTTGTGTCTAGATTAATCACTGTTGTTGAGAAAGGAATCATGGATAGCCCATGCAGTTTGGTTCCTATCCAGCTTGATGTGATGCAAAGAACTTCTACTCATTATACTGGGCATCAACTTAGCTGATAATGTGTCGGATGGACTACCTTGATTTGTTGATCCAAACGCATAAGGACCTCAATGCCTAATTTTGCCTCGAAAATAAGAGCAGTAACAATGATACAGAGGTAAGAAATAATGGGCGCTTCTCACTATAAAGCACTTAACTGGACTAAAAGGCTCCATTTTCCCTGGTTATTAAGGCGCTAAATATTCTCTACCTTCCCTTCACCTGCTTACAGAGGCAGTTTCATAGGGCTTAGTGTCCTAGTGATTTGAACTAGTCAAGTGCCTAACTTTGTTGTCAGAAACTATCTCATTGAGTCTAGACAATGAGAGCTTATCCCCATTGACACTCCTTGTTAGCCATTAAGTACCATCCCAATTAGTAGGATTGCAGTTTCAATGCATACATCTGTCACAGCCAATTTCTTGATTACAACGCTTACTGCCATTGTATCCGTAACCAGTTTTTAGTTCAAAACTTTACGTATAGCGGGGAACGAAAGAAGCTATAACACTGTACACAATCTAGAGAAAGTAAAATCAAGTAAAATTCGGTCGCAGTGGGCCCGCGCTTTCATAGGCCCCGCGCTAATTCTATGTGTAATTATTAATTGCAAAATATATACGAAAAATTCCCGGAAATGTTTTGCACCTATTAAAATCTGAAAACTCATAAAAATCTTATGAAAAATAGACAGAATGGTCATTTGTGGGTGTCATTCATTGCGGAAAACACCAATCCTAAGCGCGATAAAAGAAAAAAGGCATTGTCAGCTTTCATGTTAAAATGTAATAAACAGAACCAGGCAACTTTTCACCTTAACAGGACGTTCCCATATCTTATTTTCTTTTATAGTCACTAGCATATAAATATGCCATAGGTTAGAAGATTCGTACAGTAAAGCTAACTTGATCGCAATTTTGTACTTAGAAAAGAATGAAAAAAAAAAAGGAAAGCCGAATTTATTTTCTTATACAAAATCCTCATTTTCACTTATTATCCTTATTCCCATCCAGACTATAGGCCCAGCGCAATCAGTTTCGCATAGGGCCCCGCAAGTAAAATACAAGAAGTGAAGCAAAGAATGGCTGAAATCTGTTACTTAGTAACATAATTTCAGAATAGAACAAGAAAAATACAAAAAAATACTTTAAATACATATACAAAAAAGATTATTCAGCGTAATAGTATCAATTTGTTTGAATCAGTCATGTGATTTTATTTGCAATAGTTGTAATCTTTTGCCAGACAGACGGACAAACGGACAAATACAGTGAGATGATTTAATCTTTGTGAAAATGAGAATCGTTTTGAAAGTTTAAAATCTGACCAATACGAGATAGAAACTGATCATGTCGTTATAGAAACTGACAATTATGGGATAGAAAGAGTTTGACCACTACAAGATAGAAACTGGACAGAGCGAAAATTGATATTTAAAAAGAATTTCATAAATATACTTTCTTCACAATTTTCACCGACAGATTGTAATAGCTTGGATTTATAAGAACAATAGAAATTCTTCACAAGTTATTTTAATCTAAATCTCGATCAAGATATAAATATCAAAGCTGCCATGGAACATGACTGCCCCATTCATTGACATCCTGTTTATCGCCAAACCTTCACAGTTCATGGAAATGAAATACAAAGTCAAACCCTGAGAAGGCCAAGTTACGGTTGAAACCTTGAAGAAAATAGGTTAAAGTGAACTAATACCATGAACGTGGGGGCGAGCTGGACAAAGATAAAGCCTTTTAATGCATTACAAAATACACTACTTTAGAAGAGGTTTTGACATCATGCAATCTACAAGGAATCTAATAGAAAACTGAATAAACTGTGGGCTGAATTGTAACTGAACAAAAGGGTTGGTCTGTGGGTTATGGTCTTGTTAGATCAGAAATAGCAGTATCTCAGTACGCCGAAACTAATTTTATTCATCCATACATTTGTTGTTCCAAAAAAAATTCTAATGTATAAAATAAAAAAAATCTAATGTATAATATATCAACCATAAACATAAATAAATATAGATTGGCTGATAAAAGAGTTTTATATAGCAATAATTTGTGACTTTTAATTTTGTGTACTTTATTAAATAACTTCATGTAACTTGAAAACATGTATATCTATTGAATTCGGATTTCCGAAATATGAAAAAATTGCATGATCTTCAGTCTTAGAGATTAAACAAAATTTATAGACATAAAATAAAGTACACACAATTACAATTCACAAATTTTTGTTTCATAAAACTCTCTTATTGGCCAGTCTATATTTATTTATGTCTATGGTAAAAATTTAAAAGCAACACAATTCTTGGTAGTACTTTTTAATGTGACTTAAAGTCTCTTACTTTAACACACAGCCACATAAACTTTCACACTCGCACTTGTATTCACACACACACACACACACATCACACACACACACACACACATCACAAACACATCACACACACACATCACACACACACACACACATCACACACACACACAC
>JADKLZ010005243.1:14166143-14189991 GCA_021533235.1 Biomphalaria straminea | reverse complement strand
ATTACTTAATGTTTCAATGAGAGAACGTTGTTAGTTGATGTTTTAATTAGAGAACGTTGTTAGTTGATGTTTTAATGAGAGAACGTTGTTAGTTAATGTTTTAATCAGAGAACGTTGTTAGTTAAATTTAGTTTTGCAAAGCTTCTTTTCACATGACGCCTTGTAAACATGCCTTTAATTCAAAGGCTGGTAGAGATTCGTTGCCGTATTATAAAACTTTGCTGCATTCTAGTATTCTAGTTTTAGTATTTCTGTTCACATATCTTGCCCTCAGGCCCAATATAAAAGAGATTGATTTACTCAGTATTAACTTGTTGCTCTCTATTTGAATAGTAAATCTTAAGAATACTTTCCTGATATTTTCATATTGTTAAAACGTATTTTTCTTTTGCATTAACATGCTAGTTTGATTTGAGAAAAGTTATCTTAATAACATTTGAGCTATCTTTTCACATATTTCGTAGAGTAAATGTTTAAGTGCTCGAGCTTAGCCACCACTTTGAAAATAATTAACACTTTAATTTGAAGGTACTTTTGTGTTTAGTTTATTTTTTTTGAGTACATCTGCCAATAAGAAAGTCAAGCAATGAAAGTTATGCATGTATTCACAGACAGCTGGCAATCATATTTGTGCTGCGCCTCTAGTGTTTGTATTTTAAGAGAGACGGCAAAGATTTTCGCCGTCACACTTTCATAAAATCGTTCTTTCATGGGTCTAACAGCAACACCATGAGCACCCCAGCGAGATGTTCATATGACACGCTATCATTAATTATATTATCCTATCTATTAGTGTTAGCGGCAAAGAAAGAAAACCCTTTTTCTAGAGAACCAAGAAAGTATAATTAGAAAATATTTTCCGATTAAGAATTTGGACCACATAGCTTAAGTAAACGGTGTACACATCCATTCAAGTTTCTTTTCTGTTCTTCATTTATTACTGCCTGCACCTCTTCATGAATCCTTGACATTGTAGCTGCATTAACATGTCCCTGAGCTCATCATATCGATACGTTAAGCCCATCTCTTTTCAGTCGTTTTAAATTATCAGAACTGATACACCAGATTTGGCCCACATTAAGAGGAATATCCTATATTTCTGTCATTTCAACATTACCATTGCTACTGTTAATATATCTTACAACTTTAGAAAAAATCTTGCTATTGATGTTTTCCCATTTAGAATAATTTTATTCAACAATTTCTAAGCTTTATGATTTTGCTTCTGTCACATTTAAAGTTTGGTATTTTTCTTTTTTTTTTTTAAGTGCCTTTTTACACTTGGGTGTCACCCCCTATCGGGTGTCACCCGGTGCGGACCGCACCCCCCGCACCTGCCTAGTGACGCCTCTGTATATACATACTAGAAGCATTTCTTATAGTAACATTTCCTCCCTTACATTTACGTAATTGTTTTAGAATTGGTGTTTTATTATTAAAAAATCGCTTGCATAATTAATTTTATAAATTAAACGGTTTGCTTTTAGAAAACTAAAAGTAGCCTTTGCACCTAAACTTTTCAAGCCGCATTTAATGGTGAACTAATATTTTTCTTATCTCTTCTAGTTTTGTCGCCCTGAGTGTGACAGACGGACAGACGGACAGACAGACAGAAGTTCATTTTAAAAAATGTGCGTGATATCTACGTGTCAAGAGCATTTCTTATGGCAACATTGGCTCCCTTAAATTTACGTAATTGTTTTAGAATTGGTGTTTTGATATTAAAAAATCGCTTGCATAATTAATTTTATAAATTAAACGGTTTACTTTTAGAAAACTAAAAGTAGCCGTTGCTCCTAAACTTTTCAAGCCGCATTTAATGGTGAAAAAATATTTTTCGTATCTCTTCTAGTTTTGGCGCCCTGAGTGTGACAGACGGACAGACGGACATTTTGCACAAACCTAATAGCGGCTTTGCCCCTTACGGGGGCCGCTAAAAATTGATTTCTTCTTAATGAAAATTAAAGAATTAAATTGTTTCTTTCAATGTTTATTAACTTTGAAAGGCGAAATCTTTCTTGCAGAACAATGATAATACAGTATGCAATTAGTAAAAGGCCAATAGTATGGTACCTACGTAAGGTACTCTATTTAGTATTATAAAAGGTCCTTCAGGTGAACGTTACAGGCCGAAGAATCCGTTAGCTTGATGTGGTAAAAAAAATATATAGGCTCAGGGCCCCGCATATGACACTCACCCACGTTCTGCTAAGGCCGCCTCTGGTTTTAGGATTCAACATTGTATCCTGTCCTCGTTTCGCTGGTCAGCACGAACACCAGAACTCCACGGAGACAACCTTCTAAGGTTACCAGTCAACAAAAGGGGCTCTTTCCTCTTGTTCAGGAACACTAGAATTTGGGTGTAAGTTTCTTTAACTTTATCAACATCCTTGTTCAGATCCAGTTCTAAACAGTGCTCCGGTACGATTCTCGCAACATAAACGCCTGGCAGGTGCAGAGTTGCAAAATTAGTTACTGATTTATTTAAGCATAGTTAATGTTTCCCATACATTGAGTTTGAAGAATTTGTGCGAGAACGAATAATTCTGATTATTCTGATCTGCGTCAGATTTTTGTGTGTGTGTGCATATCCACTTCCCTCAATGAACGTTTCCACCCAGGCTGCCATGAGGACACCACGGGAGATGGACACTTTTAGAGTGAGCTATAACCCCCACACACACACACACACATCAAATCTATCGCGTGGACATCGTTGCTCTATCGCTTTTGTTCTTATAGAGAAAAATAACAATGTTTTACATGTATACATCTTTATTTTTTTTAATTTGTCTGTTGTAAGCACATAGTTGAACAATTTCTGTTGAATATGGTCTAGGTTCTTTTTTGTTTCCCCTGCAGACTTGTAGAGAACAATATAAACTTTCCGTGACATTGTTTAGTTCACATGTATTGTGCAAGAATTACATTATGTATATTAAAGACAAAGCTGTTTCGTTGTCCATATTAATTAGATCTCTCGCACTGTGTAAATTAACGGAGCTAATTTATGTTGGTACAAAATCTTCAAGTTATCTTCCTTAAAAAGTTCCTCTTTCAAACCTTGTGGTCTATAGGGCAGATGATGTGAAGGTCATCTGATTCTGTGGCCTACGGTTAACAAGGATGTCATGTGGCCAGCACAACGACCATCCGCCTTTACTTTTCCCCAACTAATGTCAGGTACCCATTAGAGCTGAATGGACTCAGAGGCGCCCAAGGATACGGAAATAAAAATCCCAGTCTTCACGGGATTCGAACCCCGGTTCAGAAGCCAAGCGCTTTACCGCTCAGCACCGCGCCTCCATAGCTTGCTGCACTTGCTTTTCCAGGGTTTTTCTAGTGACCTAGTAGGATCGCCCTATTAAAATTTATGAATGTTGGTGGCTATTGGAAATGTTAACCGGAGGTTTTTTTTTTAAAATGTGGTAGTTGAGGACTGTATCCCCTCTTCTGCTATCTCCCCTCTCTTTCTATATAGTTTTTTTCTTTAAATTCTTGACATTGTAACAATTTTTCACCTCAGACAGCGACCCATGTTTCTTTTTTTTTTTCTTTATTATTCTTGAAGTCCACACAGCCGTCAAGTGTCTATCTTCTACTAGTTCAACAGGCTTACGACAACAACGTCTCCCTGCCTCCTTCTTTCACCTCATTTGTCCTTTACAACGGGCCTCCATTGAGAGGTCACCACTTAACAAACGTCCTCACTAAACCGCCCCCCCCCTTTTTTTTTTTTTTTCCCCCCCCAAAAAAATTTAAATCCATAGCAAACTAAAAAAAACTCTTCAAAATATTTGCCCATGTCGTGAGAGGGGGAAGGCTAAAGGATCTTGTACACTTAAGTCCTGTAGATGAGAACTACCTTTTTTTTTACTTAGACCTGTTCTCTTGGAGTGTAGGGCAGGTATTCGGGGGCTGTCGGTCAGACTTGGGTTGGAATTTAACGCAATAAATCATTTTAAGTTTTGACCTTTGACCAACTCGAAGGCGACAAAGTGAGACGACACAAAAAAAAAGCTGTTAAGATGAATCGTCCAGTTCGCCCTCTCCTCCCATTCTTACACTTCATACCTGCTTCGTTTTGGGCAACGGAATTCGTCTCCACCCCTTCATCCCTTCCCCCTCTCATTTCGGACTCGCTCTTTAAAAAGTGGAATGCATCAATGCAAATTAAATGCATAACATTTTTTAACCTTACGGAAGACCCGGAAGTGATTGGACGAGAGGAATGCTGGGACAACAAGACGGACTGCTTCCTTCACCTTTCGTTGATATTGAATGAAAAAATGTTAAGGTCAGACTCCTTTTGTTTTGAGGTCAAACTTTAGGGCTCATTTGATGATTATCTTACGTAAGGAGCAGAAGAGATGTCAATACTAGATGTGAGCTTCATAAGAGAGAAATAGAAACATATACTTTTATTTTTTTACGTCCATTTTTTATGGTATAGTGTGTAAAAGAGAAGTCAGATTTCAAAGACAGAAATACTTACATTTCTATTTTCTTTTTTTTTTTAAGATTTTATCAATACTTTTATAAGTTTATCTCCCTTTCACTTAAAGGGGCAACACAAGTTTATCTTCCTTTTACTTAGATGGGCAATACAAGTTTATCCTCAATTTACTTAAAGGGGCAACACTAATTCATCTTCCTTTCATATTTAAACGCACAACACAAATTTATCTTACTGCCATTTAGAGGGGCAACACCAATGTATCTGACTTCAATTGGCAACATAAATTTAGCTGCCTTTCAATTTAAAGGGCAATACGAGTTTATCTGCTTTTTACTGTAAGATAAACAACTCCATCTTCGTATCATCATGCAACAGAAGAAAATTACCTTTCAAACTTTAACTCTCCGTACACAAGAACAATCATTAAGTTATGTCCATAACATCAAAACTAACAACACGTTAATGTTTTATTTGAAAACAAAACACAAGTTGAAGAATAACACAGTTACAAAAAGAGTTTGTGTGAAAACGCAAACTCGGAATTGGTCCTCCCCCGGTCCATTCTTGCAGTAAATAGGCAGGTTTAGATATTTTCAGCATGAATTTTAGAAGCTATGAACTGTAAGCTGTCAACAAACACACAAATCTATCTCCGCCAATATTATTGTATTGTTAAATTGCTTAACAACATGATACTTCATAATACGGAGATTCATCTATGCTTTTTTTTTTATTTTTACATAGTTAATATTCATGTGAATACAAAAGACATTATGAAACATTACAAAGAGACAATTGTATAGATCTTGTGCGTGATAAATTTAAACATGTATTGTTTAGTTAGTAGTTCATTGAAACATAATTATTTTATATTGATATATAGAACATCACTATGTTAAATACACTTTAATTAATGCATTGTTAAGAATGTGTATTAAGTCTTTGATCACTGACTACATTAGTAAACATTTCACTGAGTGATACTCAGAAAGAGTTGGGGTTTTCATTAACAACTTAAAGATATAAAAATCCTTAAAAAAAAACAGAAAAACAAAATGTAAGGAAAAGAACTCCAAATGTACAACTCTATATCTCAATACCGTAGAACTATTTCAATCTTGCGATGTCGAAGAAAAAAGTAATTATCAATAATGAATTAACCAATCGGTTAATGTTTTATTAGGGACGACAAATAATTGTTTAAAGCAGTGCTTCCCAAACTTTTTAGTCTCGTAGACCCCTTGCTTTGTTTTCCAGTTTTCGGTAGACCCCTGCATTTTTTGTAAGATTCCTCAAGCACAAATACTCCATTCTCTGTGATTTCTAGGCTGTACATATTCATTAATGAAAGTCAAATTAAACTGTAGGCTATAGTTGCTAAGAATAATTTTTATCATGATATCAGATAAAGGAATGTGTAAAACAGGTTTCAAAGCCTCTTCAATGGATAGGCAAAGTCAATTATTTGCCTTAAGCGTACAGTTTTCTAGAGTTTGATATAGGCCTAAGGAATAATTTTGTAAGTCTCTCATAAACCTTTTTTATATTTTCTGATGTTTAATCAAACATTTTTTCTACTGTGGCTCTACTCGGAACTTAACTCTTTCTCTCCGTAATTATTTTCCAACGTTTTGAAGGAAATCTTCATTTTGCTCATTACTATTTCACTACCCCTCTTATGATTGGGCTTCACTAGCTTTGTTGTTTGTTATCAGAAAATGTTGTATTTGGTATAGAATTAAAGGGAAATGCATGCTCTTTTTATATAATTTAAAGTAAAGTTTTAAAAAGTTAAATATTAATTTAATTTGATGAGGTCAAAATCAACGATGGTATCGTCGATTAGGAGAGAAAGAGTTAAAGTGTTGGAAAGTAATTGACATCTCAGTTTATTGTATCATGTTGGCGTTGTCTCTAATGCTGTTACACCATAAATGGTTTCATAGCGACATAACTTTTTTTTTTAACATAAAAGGCACATAGACAATTGGTTTTAGGACCAGGACTAAAATGGAGCCGAATTTCTAATAACCCGCACTTTACTTTCTACAGTTCTTTTTAGACTCTGCCTTTACACTATGATTTTTATGTAGACACAATAAAGCTATTTAAAAACGATGTTAAAATTTTTAAATAGAGAAGAATTCATTCGACTAATACACTCGCTTGCAACAAATACAAATCATTAATGGGCAATGAAATTTAAAGTCTCGACATTCTTAAATGAGATATGCTATCACAGACCCCGATTTACAGGTCATAGACCCCCAATTTATTTTTTCACTTCCGTAGAACCCTTGGAAGTCTTCGTAGACCCCTTTGGGAATCACTGGTTTAAAGTTTTTAACTTGATCCGAGAGTTGGTTCTGGGAGAAATAACGTGTTCAATTATCTAAGGGGACGAAACTATACATATATAACCGTATCTGTGAATGCTAAAGAAATATTTCCCTTGTTGGCATCAAACAAAATGATTGAATAAAAGTAAGTAATTGACTAATTGTTAAATTAATTCATGTATTATCTACGGCAATCTACGCCAATGACCAATGTGCTGACTGCAGGGTTTCCACTTTATCCGTGAATGGCTGTGTCGGAGAAATAAAGTGTACACACTTTGTACTAAACAGACAAGAGTGAGTTTCTAGATGTCATATGCTTTATTTACAAAATGATAACAAATTAAAGATTTAATACAAAAATTAGTGGTTTGTGTTCGAACTGGAAGAAGCTAATTAGCATATTTCTGGAAGTATTTATTAAACTGAATTATCTCTCCGGACAATATTTAGGTACACTAAATTCCCGATGTAAATGAAAAACAAAATATTATAGAGTTGTGAAAACAGAATAGACCGTCTTCATGTTCAAGACCTAAAATAGACCATGCTTGATTTTGTGATATTAAATATTAATACTTCGTACTTCGTTGTAATGACCTAATGAAAGGATAACAGAAGACCCTGTTGAAGTATATGACACTCGCCAACATCAAACTTCACTGACCTGCCATTAAACAATAAAGTAATCACACAATGACCTAATGATGTATATCCTACAATTAAACAATAAGATAATCACACAATGACCTACCGTTAAACAACAAGGTAATCTCACAATGACCGAACGATGTATATCTTACCATTAAACATTAAGGTAATCACACAATGACCTAATGATGTATATCCTACAATTAAACAATAAGGTAATCACACAATGACCTACCAATAAACAATAAGGTAATCACACAATGACCTACCATTAAACAATCAGGTAATCACACAATGACCTACCAATAAACAATAAGGTAATCACACAATGACATACCAATAAATAATAAGGTAATCACACAATGACCTACCATTAAACAATAAGGTAATCACACAATGACCTACCAATAAACAATAAGGTAATCACACAATGACCTACCATTAAACAATAAGGTAATGACACAATGACCTACAATTAAACAATAAGGTAATCACACAATGACCTACCATTAAACAATAAGGTAATCACACAATGACCTACCATTAAACAATAAGGTAATCACACAATGACCGAACGATGTATATCCTACTATTAAACAATAAGGTAATCACAAAATGACCTAACTATGCATATGATTGATTTCGTTATGGTTTTCTATTCTTGACTGTAATAACCTAACGATGCATAGCTTTCATTTTGTCAGACTCTATCAAACTTGGCGATAATGACATAACTAAACATGACCATGCTTTGATCTATGATTTTTCAGTTTTTCTTTCTCCATAAATTTACTATTGCACTGGCTACAAGAATAAACCTGACTAGGTCTGTGAACTGAAGTATTATCTTGCCTTGAAGTCAGCTCACCTCCTGCATTACACTCACTCCTGTGTCTACTTAGTGTTGCCTTTTCATTAAACATTTTTTTACACTTTGTACAGCGAAGGAGATCATCCCCCTTTGGTCCGCATGTTTTCTTGATATGTTCTCGCAGATTTGCAGAGCTATTGAATTTAGTCTTGCAGGAAGGGCAGGGATAGAATTGTACTTGTTGGGAACTGGAACTATCTAAAGATCTAGTTGACTTTCCTAGAGCTCCTTGTGTCGCAGATGACTTTCTAGGATCTCCTAGGCTTTGCGATGCTCTTTCGACGTGCTCTTGCATTCTCGAAGGCTTTTTGCCATTTGAGGCTTGAGTCCTTAATTTGTTTGGTGGAATTTGATATTGCGGTTTCAGAGTTTCTGAATGTGGTTTTGGGGTTACGGTTGTAGTATTTTCTGATAAATCTGTATGTATTTTGAGTTTTATGATCTTTTCCTCTTGTGTTTTAGCAGATTTCGTTAATTCATGCGTTTTATTTTCGGGAGATGCTTTAAAATTATCTGAAGTTTTGGATGATGTCTTTTTAGTTTCGTGTTGATCCAAAGGTTTTATACTCTTGTTTTTAAATGGTGGGGGTTTTGTAGAGTTACTTGTATAGTCAGACAATTTGTCTACTTTTTTTTTATCCACGAAAATGTTAGAATTTTCGTGTGTGCTTGCTGTTGTATTGGGGCTTTGAAATCCTAATTGGGAAGTTTTCCTATTTGGAACTTTTGTTCGAGTTCTATTAATCCCTGAAATATTTTGATTGACGCTGGAAGAGATGCCCTCATCGTCACTGTAACATTCTTCGGTCAAAGTTGGGGAGCTGAATCCAGTGGGGTTAGAGAGTGCTATTGATGACATTGAGCTGTCACACAGATTGTTGAGTGCTATTGATGACACTGAGCTGTCACCCAGATTGTTGAGTTCTATTGATGACATTGAGCGGTCACACAGATTGCTGAGTGCTATTGATGACACTGAACCGTTACTCAGATAATTGATCGGTATGTTGAGATTGATATCTTTTTTCGAGTACATCTTTACTGACGTGTTCTCAGAGGAGTTGCAATCCTGCATTCGATCTGACAAGAAACAAAGAGGCGAGTTACTTTGTGTCCATCTTCAAATATATTTATTTCATTAGACATTGTGAAAGGCAGTTGTATATAAAAAAAATAAAAATAAGATGGGATTTAGATATTGAAATAAAAAAAAACTGTCAAACTAAAAGTGAGTTATACACTTTAATGATTTTATTTAAGCTTATACATATATATATATCTTATCTTATACAATATTAATGTAATGCCGGCGTTATAAGATTTAAAATAAATATAGTTATTGATTGCTAAACTGTTATGTAAATCTATTGTTTAGTGTCAAGCGCACATTGAGAATTGGTTCTGAGTTTCTCTTGCATATACCATCATATTTTATGCGCTGTTTCCAACGACGAGCCCTATAAACGTCACTACTTCTTGTGTTTTGGCTTTGGGGCGCTGATTCTTTGTTGGTATTTGTTGTTGTTGTTCCCAAGTATTGGCTTAGTTTGATGATACTCGCCCAACGACCCCAGACGTACGACTGAAACTAGCAGATCCTAACGCCACTAAGCAAAATCGTTCATCTAACGACCTCCAAATAATAGCACTGGAGACCATTAATGCTTTCAAGCCCTGTGCTATTTTTGCATATACTGATGGGTCGGCATTGTTGGATTCTGAAAGAGCAGGCTATGGAGCCTACATTGACTTTCTTGGCTCCCATTCAGTTAAAATCTTTGGACCATGTGGTAGTGTTTGCAGTTTTGATGCGGAGACCATGGCAGTCTGTGAAGCCCTAAAGGTCATTGACTCACAACTCGGCGAGGGACATTTGAGGGTAACACGGATTGTTGTGGTCACTGACTCAAAACCTGTACTACAGGCTTTGCAAAGCCCATGGGCCTCCCCCCAATATCGACACTGTCATCATGGCCTCACACAACATGAAGCAGCGCTATGGCATTCCTGTGATAATGCAGTGGGTACCAAGTCACATAGGTGTGACTGGTAACACTATTGCAGACTCCTTGGCCCACCAGGTAGGAAGAATTCCACCAACTGAACAGGCTGTAACTTTTCACCATGCCCTGGCTACAATTAAAAAAACTGAAATGGAAATGTGGTTTGAATGCTGGGACAAGTCCCAGCAAGCCCGTGGAGTCTGGAAGCGCATGAGGCGCCCTGACCGCACTTCCCCGTGGTGGCTGTCCAGGCCTGAGCAAGCTGTTATAGCACAGTGCAGGACAGGTCACTGTCCCGTTGGCTCATACTTTTCACGGTTATGGCCAAATTTTGACTCACGGTGCCCCCGCTGCGGGGAAGAAGAGGAAACCGTGCCTCATATTCTGTTTGACTGCCCCAGACTTGCTGATCTCCGTCTCGACAGGTCTGGGAAACCAAAACTTCTCGACCTGTATGGTGACGCCTACGCACTACAGCAGTGTTTCTGTCCAGGGCTTTTGCAAGAGAGGATTTGAGCCTCCCAAGCCCTCACTCAAATGGAGTTTGATGATGATGATGATGATGATACTCGCTTCTTTATTTCGTTGCTCCAAATCGTTTGTCATTATAACCATGTTGAGTAACGATCACAAGGCAATTCAAAATTTTCTTGCTTTGGGACTCGGCCTTGAAAGTCAAGCTTGATCTGAGCGTGATCGGTTGTACGTGTATGCGCCCTACGTGGTTATTGTGCATAGATCACATTTGGTTGAGGGCGGTGTGAGCCCTGAGTGTATATCGCTCACATTGTGTCTAAGGTATGCTATTGTCGTTCTCATGTTATACATGCGTAGGGTTCACTTATTAGTTAATAGGTTTAGTAACTACTCTAGATCTAATTGTTATGTATAACTGTCATTCATGTCATGTCATATCATTAAACCTTTGTTACATAAGCACTTGTTGTTAACTCCCATACGTTAACCATTACTTGTTTAAATAATATATTAAATTAAATAAAAAAAAATAAAAAAAAAGAACAGATTACATTGAGTTCACCTTGAAAGAAAGTCAGAGAACAGAGGATCGAAAAATGTAAAAAAAAAAAAAGCAAAAGGCAGGCGAACCTTAAGGCAGACCCCGAATGCGATGGATCGATGATGTGGAGGCAGATCTACAACAGCTTGGGGTTTGGGCATGGAGACAAAGGACTCAGGAGAGAGCTGAATGGAAAGTTGTGTTGAAGCAGGTCAGAGCCCACCATGAACTGTAGCGCCACTGGGATAGATGGATGAATTAAATGATAGACTGTCGGGGTACCCGGGCAGACGAGCCATGCAATATACAAACCCGGCATGCATTTGTCTTAGTGTTAAGATTTTATAAGAATATGTTTCTGAGTGCCAAGTATTGAAATAAATATAATCTTCTACTGTTGAATAATTGAAAAAGAAAAAAAAATAACGCCAACTACATTACTCTCACCTTCATTCAGGTCATGGTACTGATAGTCATCTTCAGGTACTGGTCCTGACATGTAGTCTTAAAAAATAAAGAAACAGATGAGAATTTGAATATACTAAGTTGTACTTCATTTTGTGAATTAAATATTGTATTATGCTAAATATTGAACAATTATAGTTTAACTCTTATTTCCCGTCCACACCCAACACAGCTAAAGGTGGTACTTGCTTTAGAGGTAGAAGAACAAGAGAGTTTTCAATTGGCTCGCTTTTCTTCCAGAGCTGAATCCAAGGCTTTTTGGTTTTTTTTTAGCTGTCCATAGCTTTCTTTTTGGACATCTATCTCCACACGTTACTTGCTAGGGCTTATGTCTTCATAAAAGTAACCATTGATGTCCACTGCTTTGATATTCCATTTGATTAAATATAAATGTCGGTGATGGAGGCGACCAGTGCCTGTCGCACAGATAAAGTTTTAAAATAACAAAATATTTCAATTACCAATTTCTTGATTCATCGTTATAGCGTCACTGCTGGTTCTTTCATTGGCCTGGAATTCTGAAATATCGAAGGTAAAGATAACAAGATTTATTATTTAACAAGATTACAAAGAGAGTTTGTGTGATACACAAACTCAGAGGCGGCCCCCGTAGGAGTCGGATCCCTATCCCTTTGATCTCTCAACGGGGGCAGCCTCAGAGTTTGTGTATCACACAAACTCTCTTTGTCGCTGCTAAAAGTTCATTTAAAAAAAAATTATATCCAAGATAAACGACAGAAATATACATCTTCCGTGCTTTGATCTCTCAACGTTAGCCCTGTAAAGCCGATGTTCAAGGCAACTGCCACACCTCTTTTATGAGTTAATTTTTTTTTTTTTTTTTTAATTACTTACAAAGTAAATGCTCTAAGGTTTGAACAAAATATAACGTGAAATACATTGCAATGTATTAGATTTTTAATTGTCTTAAATTAGGTTTTATTTATATTGCATACTAATTAGTTTTTTTCTCTTTAAATACTGCTTGCATAAAATATTTTAAAAAATTAGATTTTGAGCTTTTAGAAAAAAAAAAGTAGCCGTTGCATCAGAACTTTGAATGATCTATATTATCGTGATGTCAGATTTTCATTATCTCTTCTACTTTCTGAGCACTAAACGGGACGGACGGACAGACAGACGGACGGACGGACAGACAGACAGACAGACAGACGGACAGACAGGCCACACAAAACTAAAAGCGTCTTTTCCTCTTTCGGTGGCCGCTAAAAAACCGATAAATTCCGAGATGGCATTTGGAGAGAACCTTCAGACGGTCAAGTTCCCGTAAAGAATGTAATTCTATAACTCTTCAGAAGACTTTTTATAAATTCTTCACTGGGAGGGGGGAATGGTAAAAAAAGACTCTCATTTCTGTACACTGGGAGACAGTCCGCCTTTCAAGAGTCTCCATAGCTTACCCTCTACAGAACAGTTGTGACAAACAATATAAGCATCACAATAAAACTAGCCAACACAACTCCTGTAACAGTCCAGAGTTAAGGCACCAGTCTCACCAACAATCTCAAAGACATTTATTCACAGAAATACTAAAGAAAAACATAAAAAATATACATTTATGGGTAGTGAATGGAGTTACTTTTTTTGGCACCTGTAAATACAATGCTAGCCGTTGATCAATGACAGTTAGTTATAGAAAAAGTTAATATCACAAACCCGTTGGATGGTTTGCGAATGCTGCGAACAGGAAGAGGGAAAACTTTCACTGTTTTTATTATTTATTCAAAATTTCACGAAAGTTTTTTTTTCTATAAATACAAAGGAGAAAAAAATTAAGCGGACTTGAAATACAAACGTCCATGGCCAATAAGAGTTCACATTATGTACTGATTCCACTGCTGATGGACACTTTCAGAATTACTGTACAGATAAACATTGACATGCTTAAGTCTGAAACTGAGCCGTTAGAAAAAAGAGCACTTTTGAACCAGGTAGAAAATAACACTTTTGACCCTGTTAGAGAAGAACACTTTTGAGCCTGTTAGAAAAGAACAATTTTGAGACTGTTAGAAAAGAGCCTGTTAGAAGAACACTTTTGAACCAGGTAGAAAATAACATTTTTTATCCTGTTAGAGAAGAACACTTTTGAGCCTCTTAGAAAAGAACACTTTTGAGCCTGTTAGAGAAGAACACTTTTGAGCCTGTTAGAGAAGAACAATTTTGAGCCTGTTAGAAAAGAACACTTTTGAGCCTGTTAGAAAAGAACACTTTCGACCCTGTTAGAGAAGAACACTTTTGAACCAGGTAGAAAATAACACTTTTCAGCCTGTTTGAAAAGAGCACTTTTGAGCCTGGTAGAAAAAAAACACTAGCACTAAGCATTCTAGAGTCAAGTATCCTGGACAACTAACGTTTCTTAGCTCGGCATGGCGCCCGAATGGAGGCTGGCATTACAGGACACTATTAGACAAAGAGGGAAGCAACCGCTTTGATGTGCCCGAGGATGAGTTCTTTACACTTGAGGGTTGACCTCCATGTCACCGTCATGGGTATTCTGCTAGTATGTCTCCCAGACAGATCAGCTGTTTAAACAGGCTGATACAGGACATTTCCATGGTTCTAGATTTCCAAGCGTCTTCGACAATTACAATGACGAAGAGTTTAACTTGGTTGAGCTGAACACTTACGGAACGTAGCCCAGGAAGGACTTACATTGAGTTTGGTAGTACATGACACTAGGGTTGATAAGGCAAACAGAAAACTAGAAACAAAAATCCACTCTGTGTTAGGCACATTGATAGACCTGATCATGTTCAGTGCAAGAGTCTAGCAAAGCCCATTGTTTTCTTGACAAGACTCCAACAGCAAGATCATTGTTTGCTTGACCAGGTTCAGTGTTAGGATTTAGCAGTAAGGTGATTATTTGCTTTATCGAGTTAAAGACTCTAGCAAGGCCATTATCTTCTTTATAAGGTTCAGTGATGGCTCCATCAGCAAGGCCAATGTTTGCTTTAACAGGCTCTGTGCAAGGCTCCATCAATTCATATAGTTTCTATAAAGCTAATGTAAGGATCCAGAGACAAATGTTCTTGTTCCAGTCAATGTATACTTACTTTCAAACTGGACGCTGTCAATCTCTTGAACTAAATTTCTTAGTTCCCTGCTCCACAGCAGCTTTAAAAACTTGTTTAGAAATTGATGACTTTTAGTAATACAATCAAGTAACAGGACATTGCCAATGTAATCCCCATTAGCATTGCGACAAGCTCGAATCTGATGAAAAAAAACAAAGCCTAGATCATGGCGTGAACAATTTTAAAACTATTTTCTTATTGCTATAAGAATATGGAATGGCATGTTCAGAACATTTAGAAATTGATTTGTTTGTATTTTTCAAAGGTTTGTATTTGGTATGGAAATTTTGTGAAATAATATGTGTCTATTTGATACATAAAAAAAAACAACTAACTAGCGGTTCGGTGGTTGAGGTGTCTAAAGTTTAAATACTGCAAAGACTTACATTTTTAACATCGGGATTTTTAGTACACCCTTGAGCCCATCCTATTCGAACCTGATAATCATTGGGGCAGTAAAGGTTGTTGGTCGTTGTGCTGGCCACATAGCAGCCTCGTTAACCGTGTGCTAGGGAAACAAATGAGTTTCACATCCAATGCCATAGATCTCAAGGTCCGGAAGGGGAATTAAGTATTTACTAGATTTTCATCAAATTGTCTGTTGAATTTAAGTTGTTCACATCTGGGTTATTTTAAACCAGTGGTTCCCAAACTTTTTTTGTCTCGCAGACCCCTTGCCATGTTTTCCGGTTTTCGGTAGACCCCTTGCATCAGTCACCTGTATTTCATTTTTGAAAATTATTAACTTCAAACTTCACGTTTTTGATACTAATTTATATTTTGGAAGTCGAATAGTAAAAAAAAGGGAATTTAAAGTTACATTTCAAGTTACATGTTCTGAGTTGAGGTTTCATTTAAGGATTTGTTGTTCTATGAAGTAGTCCTTCCAAACAATAAATATTAATTTGTCCTAAGTATCATTGTATTTATAAGTTTTCACAAAGAACATAGTTGTTTTGTTTTGTTTTTGTAGATTTTTCTATTATCTATAATCAATCGAACATATGCCAATAAAAAATATCCGTTACCATATAAGGTTGACTCAGCCAGCTATAGCCCTATAGAGACATATGTTATTTGGAGAAATATGTTGTTTGCAAAAAACTACAAAAAAAAATAAAACCTTGACTACAATCCTATAGAGGTCAAGAAATTAGTGAACTCTCTTCTATAATTCATTTCCATAACAAAAATTTGGTCAGAGTTTATCTCAAAAAGTGACCACAAACGAATGAACTGGAATAATCAACAAATGTGCCAATGGAGAAAAATTATTTAAGAAATCATTTTCTATGCAACTGGTGAGCTCCTGATAGCCTCTGATCAGAAATGGGAGCGCTGGAACTAGCAGCTATCTCGCTAGAAAATTACCAGGGAAGTAAAACAGTCAGACTGGTTTCCTGACCGATTCAAATAAAAAAATCCTACAAAGCTTGGAAAACTTATTCTTCCTATGTGAAACTACTCATAACTACTCTTATAAAGCTCAATAACAACAGCAAGAAACTGTTCTCCAATGGATACAAGAATATCATGAAATAGAAGAAAATGAGAAGTTGTCGCACTTTCCAAGTGTGAGAACAAATACAAAAGAAGAAACTAATAGTGAATAGATAAAACGACAAAAGGACAGGCTCTCATCTGAATAGCAATAAAACTACTATTTTAAACTATCCCGATACGATCAATGACTAATTTTTCCTATAAGGACCAGACACACCAGAATAAAACAACTCATGTTCCTGAAGCTGAAAATTGGTAACAGTGAAATTATCCCTTGTGGAGTGTCACCAGAGAATGCTGACCATGTCCTCCTAAACTGCATTTTTCATCAAAAAGCTCGAATAAGCCGCTGGCCCCGAAATACCACCATAGAAGAGAAACTATATGGACAGCTGTCTGATCTGGAAACCACTGAGCAGTTCATCTCAGATACTGATCTAGTTATCTGAACTCTCCAACATAATAAGTAGGAAGTAGATGTTTTTACTGTCGATCGAGATTTTGTGGGTTTATTTTGAATTTTATCGTTGAGTGTTCGAAAGTTTTTCAAAACTTTATCTTTTGTATCAGGGTGACATCGTCTTAAATTGACTTAAATGATCCTCTAGCTTAATTGGTTTCATAGCGTCATGAAAAAGGCGCATTAACAATCCTTTGTTTAACAAGGAATAATGAAGTCCAATTTGAAATATTCAACGCTGTACATTCTTCATTTCTTCTTGTTAAAGTTACAACATAACAAAATAAAGCTATTTTAAATGAGTTATTGAATTAAACACAACACTTTTTTATTCAAGCATTTTGTAAGGTACGCATCATAAATGTATGTATAAAATAATTCCATAAACGGAATATCAAAATTCAAGTCATGACCTGCTGAAATGAGATTCATTATCTTAGACGGTGCCCATCTCATAGACTCCCTTGCCCATCTCATAGACCCCAGTGCCCAACTCATAGACCTCAGTGCCCATCTCATAGACCCCAGTGCCCATCTCATAGACCCCAGTGCCCATCTCATAGACTCCCTTGCCCAACTCATAGACCCCAGTGCCCAACTCATAGACCCCAGTGCCCATCTCATAGACCCCAGTGCCCATCTCATAGACCCCAGTGCCCATCTCATAGACTCCCTTGCCCAACTCATAGACCCCAGTGCCCATCTCATAGACCCCAGTGCCCATCTCATAGACCCCAGTGCACTGTTTGTCAAACAAGAAAATCTTGCTATTGAATTTTTCCCCATTTAGAAAAAGTTTATTCAACTACTCTTATGCTTTATGATCTTTCTTCTGTCACATTTTAAAGTTGGTATTTTTTAATTATTATTATTTTTTTTTTGGAAAAGTGCATTTTTCTACTTGGGTGTTACCCCCTATCGGGTGTCACCCGGTACGGACCGCACCCCCGCACACGCCTAGTGACGCCACTGGGTCAATGCACTTGAATGGATGTGTATACCGTTTACTTAAGCTATTTGGTCATACATTTTCTTGGTTTTCTAGAAAAAGGTTTACTTTCTTTGCCGCTGCTACAACTAGATGGGCTATTTTAATTGATGATATTGTGTCATATGAACAACACGCTGGTGTGCTCATCGTGTCGCTGTTAGATCAACGAAAGAAAGATTTTATGAAAGTGCGGCGAAAATCTTTGCCGTTACTGTAATAATACAAACACTAGAGGAACAGCGCAAAGACAGCTGTCTGTGAATACATGCATACATGCATTGTATGACTTTCTTGTACTAGACTAAATAATAGTCAACTAAACACAAGAGTACCTTCCAATTACACAAGAGTACCTTAAAATTAAAGTGTTAATGATTGGCAAAGTGTTGCCTAAGCTAGAGCACTTAAACATTTACTCTACCAAATATGTGGAATGTTAGCTGAAAATGTTATTGATATAACTTTTGTCAAATCAAACTAGCATGTCATTGCAACAGAAAAAAAATACATTTTAACAATATGAAAATATCAGGAAAATAATCTCAAGATGCCGGATTCACTAATTCAAATAGACGTTTATACTGAGTGCATCAATATCTTTTATACTGGGGCAGATGACAAGATATGAGAACAGAAATACTAAAACTAGAATATTAGAATGCAGTAAAGTTTTCAAGGGCGTCAACGAATCTCTAACAGCCTTTGATTTAAACCTTTAACTGTTTCTTGCCAAATGCATGTCTACGAAGCGTCATGTGAAAAGAAGCTTTGCAAAACTTAAGTTAATTAACAACTATTAATAACTTTTGAAAAACGAATTTCAAATAAAGCAATTAAAAACAAAGTCGCTAAATATATTGAGTTTAAAGCTATTTATACGTTTTCAAATTTCAAATTCATATCATGAAAAGTAAACTGAAGTTTTTATTTTCTAAAGTTATTGTAAACTTGTAAATGTTGAAGATATATTTTCTTTTCAATTTTTTTTACCGATCAATATGCTTTATATAAAGCTACATTTTTTCAATAGTCATCATCAGGAAGTACCATTAAAGGTGACTATAATGTTTAAAAGTCTCCATTTAGAGCTGTTCAATAGTTACTAGGGAAAGCTTATTTAGTTGATGTTTAGTTTGTTTCTAATTTTAAAATCATAGATGTTAATGTATGTAATAATTAATAATAAACGATAATATGTCAGAGAAAAAAATTTAATCGAAACTCGATTTAATGTTGTGTAACAGCAATCAGCAAACTGTATTATTGCGCAAAAAAAAAAGAACTAAACAACGATAGTTTTTTTTATTGTGAAGAATAAGTGGAACGCTGGGGGTGGTGACACCCTGATCTTACCGCACCGGGTGACACCCACCCTAGTGACGCCACTGCACTGACCATCAAAAATACTTCTTAAGCTTTAAAGCCAATTAAAACAAAATAGACAAAAAGTCTATTATAACTTGTTAAGAATGTTCCCCATCTTTACAAACGTCTTCTATTAAGTAATTCAAAGCTACCACATTAACACCAATTTAAATGATAAATCAGAAAATATACAAACCTCTTCCATTTCATCTCTAGTAATTAACTCTCGCTGTAAGCAGTCCGATAGCCAATCTTCATCACAGCCTATTGAGATTTTTAATTTATTTAGTACGTTATCAATCAAAAACTTTTCCTGGCTGTGTTCTTCCAGGTGAGTGTCTTGAGTTCTCGATGAGAGAGCCTTCCAAATCAGCTTGTGGTCAGACGATATTGTATCATCTTTGCAAGCACCTTTTGAGAAATATTTTACGAAAGTGTGAAACAAACGTTCATTTATTATGCATATCAATATCTATATCTCTATATATAATTCTCAAAGTACAAGTTGTCGAGAAACTGAATATCAGTTTCTGATGGCAAGTTGTCTGGGATGATTCTCGCTGTTACTAGTCATGTAGCAGTACTTAATAATAGAAGCTAATACTAGAAGGTTACGATGATGTAAATAACACAACAATGACTAATGTAGTAGATTTGGACCTCTGAACACAATAGTGTCATTGACATAGTTATTTAATTATTGATATATCTGTATAGTTCAGATATTAACCACCAACATTTGGTATAATTGAAATAATAACTTGGTTGGTTAATTAGGTAAATAAAACAATGTAATGAAACAAGCATACAAGAAATGAATAGTGGTATGACAAGTTCGAAGTAATATATGTAATCATAAAAAGGCTAAAATAACATTGTCATATGAATATGATACTTGGTATATGGTAAAATAGGCAGTCTCTCAATCTCTCTCTTTCTGTCCTTCCTTCTTAGTACGAATCCTGGAGTCCACGTCACAGTCCGTATGGTCTAGATGTGACACGTACTTGTACAGATCTACCGTCCCTGACCGTCACGTGGATATAAGTCGACAGACACTTACAAATAGCCGAGTACTTAATCAACAAATCAACTCATAACTTCCTAACGTGCATTAAAGAAAAGATTAATAGTTTCTTCTTACCGCGTGTCCTTACGAAAAGCACTGATACTGCAACCACAACACAACAAGACATAGACTTCTACCACATACAACATATGTCGTACTCCACAATACGACATCGACTCCTACAACACCGGTCTGGTCCAGCACCTAGCCGTGTTTGAGTCGTCTCCCCCTTATACCAAATTGTTTCTGACTTTATAGTTCTTAAGCTATGTCTAATTTATTCTCTAATTATCGTCTTGTCACGCAGAGTCTTCCCTACATAAATCTAAAGATCCGCGATGTGTTCTACCGGTATCACTGACCGTGGTCTTTCGAGCCCTATTGTTCGCACGTTCTCTTTTTGTTTTCGTAGTGTTGGTGTCAACTAATGTCTCTGTCTGGGTGTCTATACATCACTGTCATAGTCTGCTCCAGGTCCAGCAAAAGATCCGTGAGAGATTGTACTATATTAAACAACAAAGCCCAAACAAGATAATCACACAACTGTGACAAAGTTCAAACAAGCAATAAGTAAATGGGAAGATGCCATGGCGCAGCATGGTGTGAATGGAAAATGGTGCATCCCAATCCGCACTATTTTCATTCACAGTAACTTTTTTTTACACCTTGATATATAACGTTCTACATTATTTAAATGGTCAAAACAAAAAAATATTAAAAGTAAAGAAAACTCGTAGGTGGCCCATTCTGGTCAATCTTACATAAATAGCGTCACGACAAACTCAAACCTAAGAAGCAATAGATTTAAGACCACAGCTCATCTCTTACAAACTCATTAGAATAAATTTGTAAAACTTGATTCGCTTGCAAACTTTTCTAAACTATCTAAACCCTTTTCATCATAAGAATTACACAATGTTGTTTGAAAAGAATGCATATTATATCAAAGTGTATGTTTTCGGAGGACAAGATCAACCAATCATAAAGACGATAAGCAAAGAAGAATGCTAATATTATGTGGGTTTTTTTCTAAAAAAGAGCCATCATAAAATACCAGGAACTTCGTTTTTAATTTTGTTTTATTCTTATGTGCCCACAGTATGCACACACATGATTACTTTATCTTATCTTATATATTAAAGACGTTACTTTAAAAAAAAAAGATAACTACGCTTTCATATGCCAGTCTAGTCTTGCACGTTAACCAACGACTTTAACTCTGCTAAGTTGTTGACTTTCCGGGCTGAGTCAGGCAACCCATTTCCTTCTCTAATGGTAATGAGAAGAAGGAGTACTTGTATGTATTTGTTCAAGCATAATGAATACGAAATGTCTCTAGTTCTTCAGTTTTGAATTAGGTTTCGTTTTGCAATTTGTAAACTATAAGTTATTGATGCATTACAGCTACTTTACTTTTTATTGGACTGAAGTGTCTCCATATTAAGTAATGTTAATGTCTAAATGGCAGACTTTCAGAGGGTAGAAAGTAGCTGATGCACTTAAGAGTTCGATTAATGTAGGTGTTAACAATTTTTCAGATAAAACTTTCAGAATTTTGATTTAAACGCGTGACACCCAGAACGACAAAACACAGAGACAGCACTGAAGGGAGGTCAGTGCAAACAACTAGATCTAATTACCTCGCATAAGCAGAGCATCTTTTAATACTTTTCCTTTGCCAGGAAAGTCTGATTTCAAATACTCGTTTAGAAATTTTCGAGCATTTTGTATTTTCGATTTTGGATCTTTCAACTTCAATTCTTTTAAAACATGATCTGAAAAAAAATAAATGCAAAGGATTATTTTTTAATCAATCGATATTTTCTTTTATGGTGTATTCGAATTTATATAATTATTTGTTTCGTGTTTTATTTCAATTTTTTTAAATTATAATTTCCTCTTATCAGGTTGCAAATTCTCCAATGGAAAAACAAAATGTTGAAAACAATAACCAAGACTCGTTACTACGATGTGAATTTAACGAGTTTGCTAGAAATTTGACAGTTGATGCATAAATTTTAGAAAAGAACAACTGGTTTATTGGGCGCACTGAAAAAAACAACAACTCTAGTCTGACCGAATTAATTTTTCGAAATATTATCTTCTAAACAAATGTAAACTCACACCATGCTCAGACGTTCTTATAAATGTTTTTATCAAACAGTTGCCCAACTGGGATTTTTTTTTGACCAATGACTTTACCAGCAGGATTTAGGATTCTATTAAGTTTATTTTTATTCTTAGTGTTCAGATTGCCATACCAGGCAGTGATATTACAACTTACAATGTTGCAGAGCGTGATAAAACATAACCAACGCCTTTTCGCTATTGTTACATGAGAACAGTTTTCTACGTAAATCGTAATCTTTGCTGCCGTTTTTTTTTTTTTTTTTTTTGTGGCTGATATAGTCAGTATTTGCAGTAAAATGTAATTTGTTGTCTAAGTTAGTGCCAAGGTATTTAAAAGTTTTCACTATTTCAATGTTCTCTTCAGTTACAGAAACAATGCCATTTTCTTTTCCCTACGAAAACCAATTATTATTTCTTTGATTTACGTTTAGACTCATCCTGTACAGAACAGAGAGTGATCACTTCAATTGTGAAACAAAAAAACAAATTAAAACATAAATACTCTGGCTATATAAAAAACTGCAGCCGAGTCTCCAATACTAAAATTGCCAGCACTTCCCATGACACAGTCAAAGAGATGTCTCACAAGAGCCGAAGAGTGCTCTAACTTTAAATGAACTTCGTAAAATTTGGAAGGACATTGGATTTACAAGGAGTAGAGAAGAGCTTCTTAAATTACTTGCAGTGTTGGAAAGAATTCCAGACAATTTGAAGTAAAAAAGAAACAAGGTTACAAAGACAGTTTGTGTGGAAACACAAACTCAAAATCGGCCCCCAAAGTGGTCCACCCAGGCAGGCTTCAATATTTTATGAAAAAAACAAAACAACAACATCCGAATGAAATTATATCAAAGACAAATGACAGATAAGAATGAAGAAAGAAGGCTGACAGATCTTATGTACTACCCCAGTGGTCCAGCAGGTGTTTTGATATGTGGAAAAACGTGGAAGAAAATGCAGATTATAACTTTATTAATTATCTTAAATGACGTCCAACTTACTATGCATACTAAATTAACTTAAAAAACAACACTTATAGCTATAAGCCTAAATACTTCATTTCTCTGTCTTCCCCTACCTGGGAGGATTGAATTGAAAATATGTGGACCTGTAATCAAGTCGTACACTCGTAGATTTCCTGCTATGAAGTTGTAATTTTTCTGGATCAGTTTGTCAATCTCCTCGTTAGATAGTTCCATATAGTTACTACTAGGCAAACTGTCCGGCACCTCGCCATTATAGGCCGCCATAGGGCCCAAAAGCAATGGGCTTATACAACTGTCCCGAACGGCTGCTCGAAAGAAATAAATATACAAATATATCAAATTCAATGACGTGACTGACAGGAGCAAAAAAAAAAAAAAAGGATTAGCTTATATCTATGTAGTAGAACTACGTTTATTTTAGCTTATATCTGTGTAGTAGAACT
>JADKLZ010005243.1:14125605-14143859 GCA_021533235.1 Biomphalaria straminea | reverse complement strand
GGGGGGGGGAGGGAGGGGGGCGATTTTGAAAATCCCCCCGGGCCCCCACTTAGGGGGGGGGCCCAAACGGGTGTCAAAAATGTGTTTGTAAATACATAAATTAATAAAATCCAAAAGCATTATTGAATTGTTAAACTTTTTTTTCCAAATTAACCCCAGAGATCCTTCCTTTTCAAGTTATTATCACATCCTTCCTACTAAAGTTCTTAAACTGATATCTACTAGGAACTTTAACAATTCGACCACTTCTGGTTGTCTTGACTGGCACAACAGGTTCTCTAGACGTTGGTCTATAACTGTCTGTTTCGTTTGTTCTAACAGTTTACTGTTCTTTGCCTTCATCCGGTATCATAGTACCCAAAGATATCGTGATCGAAACCCTTGTTCAACAAGCGTTGATTTCTTCTGTATGTTTTCCAAATCGTTTGTTTATGATGTAAGATCTGGGTGAGGAATGTTTTTTTTTAATGACAACTACTTTCTGCCATGTTTGTTCTAAACGAACTCTCACTTTCTCTCTGAAAGAGTAATCTTTAGGTAGTCTTGCTTTTGCATCGTATTTCACTTTGCTTTTCATCTGTCGTTCGTTGAGTAATGTCTCATTTTCAGTTACCGATGGTTTCAATAGTTTTGGATCAGTTGGATTAATGTCCCTGAGTCTTCTACTCATCAGCAGCTGTGATGCTTAATGGAGTATTTCTATACTCGAGCATGCTTTCAGCTAAATGACGAGAAACTGACGAAACTGATCACCCAATCCAACGAAAAAAGCAAAAAGAGGTAGTGAATACTGTGAATTTCCTGTAATCAAAACAACCAGAAGAAAGAAAAGACTTTATGGGAAGTTGAGTTCTAATGTAGGACTGTCAATTGAACTGCAATTCAAACGTGTTGCGACAGAAGTGCTGGACAGATTTCAAATGGTGATGAAGGACATATTACAAAGGCTGGAAAAAATGGATACCCTTTGGGTTTCTTCTTGAACCAAGACAACTGTTGGATGATGACACGATTATGACAAACTGTGTTACTTTTTCCTGTTTGTATGATGAAACAAATGGCAAATCGCTTGTTCAAAGATGTCATTGATGTACGAGCAGTTTTGATCAACAAACCAGTAATACGATCCAAAATAGACATATTGCGGAAACGGGCTTCATATGGTAATAACGTGTGCTCAAACCTTGCAACCACCTCCGAATACCGCTAACTCAGGCCCCCTCCCTTGCGTCATTCTCAAAGCTCAAGTTCATCAAAAACTATCCCAGGAGCTCAATGACGCAAGAAAGGCTTATCATGGCTTTAATGTCAGTGAAGTCACAAATACTAGAAAGTATCGATGTAGATGATGCTATAGATGTCTTTGCAGCACAGAGTGCACGACGTGAAGAGATATGAATTGAGATTTGTCACGTGTGTATTATTTAGCTAATAAACAACGGCATTATTTATTAAAAGAGTCTTAATGATACTTTTTTTTGTTAAGTTTACTGATATACTGAACTAATTTAATCTTGGGCTTATATATTTTTTGCGTACATTATGTCATGTTATATTTCGAATGCCAAAATGCAAGGGGCCCCCAAAGAGGTCGATCCCCCCGGGCCCCCGAACCCCTAGCTACGCCCCTGGAGAGTTCGTTCGGTTCGGTTCGTAACGGGCAGTTATAAAGTTCGGGTTCGGTTCGGTCATAAGTGAGGTTCGAGTTCAGTGCGTTTCCCATCTCTACTATGAACTTAGATACAATATTTAACAAATTGTACGTGTAGTTCTATTTGAATCTGGAGGCTTGGACAGGAAGTGATAGCTGATAAAGACTAAATGAAAGCAGTAAATGGTTTTGAGTGAATTGAGAGAGAATTGAAAACTTTTTATCATCCTGTCCTGCCTGGGAATTTTTTTTTTTTTCCAAATGACTACACTAATAAGGAAAGACTGTCGATCTGTATTAATTAAATAGATTACAAGCATTTATTGAGATTATACATACGCCAAAAGTGAGATTGGAATAACTTTTTAATGTTGACTTACATCAATGAAAGGAGGGTCAGTGGCTAGAGGTAAAGTGTTTGGCTTACGAAATAGGGGTTCCTGGTTTGAATCATTGTGAAGATTGGGATTTTTGTTTTTGGGATCTTTGGGCGCATCTGAGTCCAACCAGCTCTAATGGGTACCTTACATAAATTGAGAAAGTAAAGGCGATTGCTCGTTGTGCTAGCCACATGACACCCTCGTTAACCGTTAGGCCACAGAAACAGATGGCATTTACATCATCTGCCCTATAGACTACAATGTTTGAAAGGTGATCTTTACTTGACTTTACATCTATGAAAGTTTAACATTGAACCATCCTAGTCTGCTAAGACTTACTTGGTATGACTGGATCAAAGAGGTGTGGACCTGTAATCAAGTCGTAGACTCGTAGATTATTTTTGATAAATTCAAAATTTTTCCTGATCAATGTGTCGATCTCCTCATTGCTTAATTCCATATAGTCATCGTCCGGTCCTTCACCATTATAGGACGCCATGGTGGCCAAAGTCAATAGACAAAGAAACGGTTTGTGAGATTTTGATGAACTCTGCTAAAGAAAAATAGATGTTAAAATGAATCCAAATTAAATACATCACATACAAATACAAAATGGATTAGTCTATTTTTTTTTAAACGGGTCATCGTTTCTCATAAGATACCTCATCGCCTATCACCGAGCACCGTTTCAGTTATTTCATCCATCTAAAATTCTAAATTGTCCATGTTTTCTATGTCCGTCCCCTCAATGGACTGGTCAGACTCCAACTTTTTTTTGTTACCGTGAGGTGTCAATCGACGATCAGTCAAATTTAAATTTAAATTACAAATTGAAACAAGCGAAATATAAAAATACTTTTTAAAAAAAAATCTTATATTGAGTAGTGAGAGAGCACTGTTTGTTCACCGCCATGTCCCTTTTTATTATTTCTACATAATTCTAAATTAATCAATAACCATTAATTGATTTTCTTTTTTTTTTTTTTTTGGATTGATTCGTGTGTTGAATAGCACATTTCCCTATTTGTGATGTGTTTTCTATTATATTAGAGGTTATATAAGGTTATATTATATAGGCATGTAGATCTGTATAGTTACTCAAAACAAAAGATAGTTCTATAAGCATCAAATATATCAAATTACAATATTAATAACAAAAACAATAAAAATGTCTTAGCACGGTCTAAAAACAATGAGTTGACCTAATTACACTGTAACGTAGGCCTACAATCAATGGTAATTAAACTGTATTACCTTCTAAAAGAAATTAAACACACAATGATACTGAAAAACGAAACTGAAACTAAATCAAGGCTGTCACCAGTGGACGAATCTTCACAGTGGCCACAACATACAACACAATCAGGGCTGCGTACACACATCTACATTCATGTTGTTCATCTGATTCATTCCCAGAACTACACAGTTAGAATAGGACATTAAAACTATGGATCTACAGATCCGGGAATCTTTCTAGATTACTCCACTCTAGATTTACAGACCCGGGAATCTATCTAGGGTACAACTACTACAACACTCTAGATTTAAGGACCCTTGAATCTATCTAGAGTACAACACTCTAGATCTAATTGTAGACAAAACTTGTATAGACACACACTTACGACTGAGTTCTAGTTATCGTTTTAATCGTTGTGTTTATGTGTACCGCATTAATACGTAAGACCTATATATACGTATCACAATGCACACGTGTGACACAGTAGGTCTAGTGTGACCGCGACGAACTGATCAGACGACATAGGCCTACTTATTTATATAAACCTTTATTTATACTTTGACGCTATTTGTGATTCTAAAAATAAAATATTAAAATTTTACTTTCGTTTTAGGACTCTTTTATTCACTTCAGTTTCCTGGAAGTCCGTTTGACAGAGGTTCTCGAAGTCACACAATTGAAACACACACATTACATATTAATGCAAAATGTTGTTTGATTCAAAACATTTATTTTGAATTTTAAATGAACATAGAGTCCCATATTCAGGAAGTTTATTATAAATTACTAATAACAATGATGTCTTGGCAATGACGAAACGGAAAACCAAAGGCTCATATCTCTAGAACCACTGAGCATTACGGAATATGGATTATGTTTTGAAATATGCCAATCCCATTTGTTGTATTTGTGAGAGTTTAGAAGGAAGACTCGGAATTTTATTTTTAAATAGCTTTGTTTTGTTAGTTTAGTGACCTGTTGGGCAATGGAGTTTCGGGTTACAGCTATATTTAGTTAGCTATTAGGGTATTTCTGATTGACAGATTATTGAAAGTATTAATAGACCTAGATCCTGGGTATGAGGGATTTTCTCAGCCATCTCTTTGCTTAGATTTTCGATTTCCGTAAAGGAATTAAAAGAACATTAGGTTTTATGTTGTCTGTCTGTTCGTCTGTCAGATTTAGATCTAGAAAAGTTATTGAAAAATCCTATTTCGCTTTATTTAGATTAAATATAAATATAGAGAGAATGAAACGGAGAGAGAGAGAGAGAGAGAGAGAGAAAGCTAGAGAGAGTGGGACAAAGTTGTTGCAGATACAATAAGTCACAGGCTAAAAAAATATGGTAAGATTATTGTTAACATGTCTATGAAATTTAAATTAGAAAATGTATTAACATCTACTTGTGTATAAGAATGTGATAGTAAGAACTAAGAAGAGATTGGTGAAAAAACAAAAGTATAGTACCTGAAAGCACTTAATTTGTTTGAATAAAATAAGCTAGCATAATACAGTTCAATATTTAAACACATCTTAGAAATATGGAAAAACACAACTGATTCATCTTAGTAAATAGTCATTTTTAAAAAATCTCCCTTTGGGTCAGGATTTTGTGATTTTACCATCACAAAAGAGATACAAGACACCGATTGGAAAGACAGACACAAAAACTCTTTTGTTCCCCTGGCAATGAAATCATTAAATTGAAACAATTTGATATGAACTTTTGCTTTTCCATATGTATATTATAAGCGAGTCGGGTATAAATGTACATTTTTTTTATTTTTGTTTTATAGTTACATTGTTGTTGTTTTTTTGTTGTTGTTTTTTGTGTAATGCACAAATTGTAAGAGAAATTTCCCCATGGACGATAAAGATTATTATTATAATTTTATTATTATTATTTTTTATGTTAGAAAAGAACGAGTATTCATTCTCTGGTGAAGCCAGGGTCGAGTTTCGTTAAAGGGAAACAAAATTCATCGTTGTCCCTTTATAAAATTCCACCGTAGAATTTTCTGGTGAATTGTCAGGTCTGCAGCAGTACCGCCCTGGACAGGCAACGAGAATGTTCCTAGGAATGCCAAGGGCCTTGAAGGTATCTGTGAGGTCAGTTGTTATTATCCCCTCGGTTGATATGACAATGGCGTAGGCTATATTGTTGTTTTAGATAAGTTCCATAAACGCTTAATCTCCAAGCCTAGGTTCCCCATATTTTCGTTGTTTTTCTTAAATTATGAGATAGTGATACGGCGATGTTAATAATGGTAGTAGCTTTTTCTTTTTTATCGATGAGCAGCGTCTATTTCTTTATTAAACTCTTTACTGAATAAAAAGAAACATTTCAGTTAAATGCGGGAATACCCGCAACAGGGTATGAAGATTCAAAGGAACAGATGAGTCGAGTGCGGGAATACAAACTGAAGCGTATTCAAGATACTAAAAAAAAACAATAGGGTCGAGTGCGGGAATACATTTCTGAAAATATGTTCAAAATAGCCAAATTTAATTATAAGATAGAAAAATTATTTTATTGAACCAAGCAAGTAATTTTATTTAAATAATAATAATAACAGTCTTTATTGTCCATAAGGGAATTTGTCTTACAATTTGTGCATTATACCAAAAAAAAAAACATGTATAACTATAAAGAGAAACAAAATGTTCATTCACACCAGACTCACTCACAATGTACATGTCAAAAGTTTACATCAGATTGTTTCTGTTTAATGATTTAATTGCCAGAGGAACAAAAGAGTCTTTGTGCATGTTTGTATTTGCTATTGGTGTCTTGTATTTCTTTTGTGATGGTAAAATAACAAAATCGATTATCATCTCCTTGGTTTTTTTACATTTAATAATAAAAAATATAAATAAATGTCAAATCTGTATGAAAACCGTAAGAGCAGTTTTCGAAATCTGTGTCTACCAAAACATGAAGTGTTTGTAAGCTAATGAGTTGTTTAAAAAATGGGTTTGATTTATTCTTATAGAAATATAGATCCCGTGAAACTTTGTAAGAATTCTTTCCCTTAATCTGGCATACAAAAAAATTGTCATTACAGCTTCGTCGATCTTTTTGTAAGCATTAAAATTGTTATTCTAACTAGAACAACGGTTCTCAACCTTTTATGCTCGGCGACCCAATTTACAATCTCCCACTCTGTCGCGACCCCCCCCCCCACCCACACACACACACATACAGTACTCGAAAAAAAAATATATTTTGCATGGTCTTAGGCGACCCCTGGCAAATATTCAATCGACCCACCCTCAAGGGGGGTCGCGAACCACAGGTTGAGAACTGGACATTTCCAGAAAGTTCACATGCTGCATTGTGGGAACGTGTCTAGATCACTTTCTGACTATTTAATCTCTAAGAACGCGTCGCATAACAAAACCTTTGTTGGTTTGCTTTGTATGCAAGTAAACAACTCCGTAATTTGTTGTGAGACCCTTCGTCGGAAGAGAACAAAAAAAAAAGTCAAGAGATAAATGACCTTAAATCAGACTGGCCTACTGACCTATATTTGTGCATGTGCACCGCATAACTGTGTGTGTCAAATAGACATGCGCACATGCATTATAAACTTTACCCTTCGTGCAGGATGACGTCACCTCTGTGAAAGTAGAACATGACCTCTTTTAGGTGGTGGAATTCTTTTACCAGCATCCGCCTTTGTCTCATTTTATTATTGAAGCATCTAATTTTTTTTTCTTAACTTCTAGTAAGCCTATTTATATGGATGGGACTCTAGTTCATTTCTTTTCCTCGGGCAGTTGTAGAAGAAGGATGGGGGAGAGGTGGAGGCTAATTGGACAAGATATATTGGGTAAGAAGGAGAGTTCAGTAAGGAACCGCTGCATTCCAATATGGGGTTCAATGCGACCTATAGTAACCAACAAGACCCTATAAAGAAAAAAAAAGGTAGACAATTTTTTTTATTAAATTTATATAAAAAAAAAAAGAAATAGCATCCTTTATGTATTTGGGGGTTCAGTAGTTAAGCGCTCGGCTTCCGAACCTGGGTTCGAACCTCAGTGGACTGGGATTTTGAATTTCGGGATTTTTAAAGCTCGCATGAGTCCACAGAACTCTAATGGGTACCTGACTTTAGTTGGGAAAGTAAAGGCTGTTGATCGTTATGCTGTCAGATGACACCCTGCTCGATAACCTTTGGCTAAAGAAAAATCATCTGCCCTATAGATTTCAGGTCTAAAGGGTAAATGTTACTTTTACTTTACTCTGTGTATAGCTCTTTAGCTCTTAATTACGTTTTAGTTCAGACATAAAAGATACATTGAAATAGCTGTTTAGTTTCTACATTCCGAATGACAATATTCTGAAACCCGAGATCATGGACACCTTACGACTGGGCGATTACTAGAATTATTTATTCTTTTAGTCCACATGTTTCCAATTTATGATTGCACTAATGGTATATAGATATTGGCTACGGGGCGGTGTGGATGGCCTGGAAAGGGTGGCACTTCCTGCTGCAATCCTTGACCTAAATCTAAATCCAATCAAATTCGAAATTGACTGACTTGTTTTTTATTCGTAACTAAAATCTATATTCTTTTCCTAACCATTTGTTTCTGTTTGGGGCAGTAGATAGAACTCAAAGCTACAACGCAATAACTTCAGTACATAGTCCTCAATGTGCTGAAGTAAGGCCCTACATGCCATACATCAAGGCTTTGAAACGAAAGATTCACGAAGTATTGCGCACGAAGTCATTGTTTAAGTAGCACTTCAAGGACAAGAGAACATTGTCGAACTAAGGGCAATAACAAATATATATTTGTCCTTCTTCGTGTTGTATGATGCGCACTTTTCTCACTTCCTCAAGACTTAAAGAAAGCCATGGAAACTAAATCCTCGCTAGATGCGGCCACATAAATGGCATGGGTAAGTTGAATCGGAAACTTCCAATACGTCCGAAATCTTTCAATTCAAACAAAGATTTTAACCAAATTCTAGACAACACACTTTATGTAATCTGTATTCGAGTCATTAACCTTCAATTTCATGTATTTAAAAAAAAAAATTGTTCTTATATTTTAACTACACACATGATGTTATTATTTTTGTAGCTTACGTAAATAGAATAAAGTCGGTAATATTGATCAACTCCCACGTATGAAATTTTTCTTGGGGCAGGGTCGGCTTCGGCATAATGGAACCAGAGAAGAACTATTGAAACGTGTGCCCAATGGTATTCTTGAAGTACACTAGGCTTTAAATAAATTGCGTAATTTTATTCTTCGCTGTTAATTTGCTATTTTTTATTTCATTTGGGGCCACCGAATTCCAATTATCTAAGGCCGGCCCTGCTTGGAACTATTAACAAATAACATTTGAACATTCAAATCCCGAAATTCCCATCTAATACTAAATAATGTCTTTAAAAGATAAGCGTTATTCATTTGTACATAAGATATTTATAACAAATTGCCTATTTGTAAATTGAATTGTATATAATAATGAATAATGGACACCACTTTAAAAACTATTAAAATCTGGTTGTAATCATTTCTTTATTGTAAACTTTGATTGCAGTCCAGAGTATGGAAACTATGGTATGGTCTTATTTACGATTTTAATTAGCACAATTTGTTCAACTGTTATGTGGCAGAGGTGTCGGCTCGGGGGAAATCAAATCCCCACCGGCTCTGGATCGGAATGCGAGACCTTGCACCCCTTCTGGAAGGATCTGGAGCCCCCCTCCTTCCCCCCTCCTGGATTCGTGTTCTTACCGCCCCCGCCTTTTTTTTCCTTCGTTATTTTCACCTCCTAATTTTCGGTAAATTAAAGAACTTAATGCTGTACCAAGGAAGGAATGAATAGGTGAAGGTTGTTTCATGTACAGAGAAGTTTCCCACGGTCAAAGGCCGAGATTAGAAAAAAAAATATAAAAAAGACGGAGGGGGGGGATAGCTGGATGTCTGTTTTCTGTAGAATGTCTGATGTCAGACATTAGGTGAGACTCACGGATGTGCATACACGGGTTGTGTGTAAATAGGCTACATGTCTGTGTATTTTTTTAATAAGTGTTTTTTTGACTTGCTGTCATTAGATGACATTGTGTGTAGGACTTCTTGGCATGGCATAGCAAAGTTTTGATAACATGCTGTATGTATGTGTGTGTTTGTGTGTGTGTAGATCAGGGGCGTAGCTAGGAAATTTCCATCATTTGGGGGCCCGGGGGCTTAACCTCTTTGGGGGCCCCTGCATTTTGGGTGATATTTAATATTTAATGTAAAAAATACTAATTTGGGGGCCTGCCTCAAGTGGGGGGCCGGGAGGATTTTTTAATTCTCCCCCACCCTCCTCCCCCACCCTAGCTACGCCCCTGGTGTAGATGACATTCTATGTCTGTTCAAGTAAGTGCTTGATCAGAGTGAAGTGTGCGCTCCATTAGTGCTGTGTCCATGAGTGTAAAGCTGCACAGTAACCTTGGTGTGTGCCAAATGTGTCATTGATAGTTCACGTTTAGTCTAAGTGTGCAAGTGTAATCAAGTGTGTCATCTGTTTGACATGTGACATGAAATGTATGAAAAAAAAAGGTGTAAAGTCTTAGCTCAATGTCAATATGTTTCACACAATTTTTAATGACATTGAGACGAAGCAAAAATATGCCCAATGTCGCGTTGCGTTGGCAATGGCATTTGGCGGGGGGGGGGGGTCCTTTCTTTATATCATTAACCTGGTGGTGTAACGTGAGGTATATCTGCAACATCTGATGCTTCCAGGAGTGGCTGGCATGTCGTGGAGATCGGCGCGATGGTTACTGGTTCGGTTGGGAAGATGAGTGGGGGAGGGGTACTTCCTGTCGCTCACAAAGCCTGAGTGTTACGTCATAATTCAAAGTATTCCGGTAAACTAAATTGCCATAAAAATTTCTAAAAATATTTTTTTATTTGTATTTATTATAATTTTAAGTCTCCGTCAGAGAGTTCTGGATGAAAAACTAATTTAGCAAAATAAAATGTTTATTCTGTGAGCAATCTGTACAACTGAGAGTAATAGAACATACGTGAACTATTAAAATAGAAAATACATGTAGATAATGACAGAGATATGCTTGGATAGAAAGATCTGGCCTGGGATATATATTATGTTAGAAAGTTTAAAATACTTGAAGAAGATACTATGGTAGATACTATGATACAAAAGATATGACACATACAAATGCTTTACAGACATAGACACTTCACTTGCTTAATATTTGAACATCATACATCGATGTCCCTGTTCATGTATCTCTTACCTCATGGGGGGCCTATGAACAACAAGATGGGAACTGCTGCTATATTTTAATGTCTTGTAGTTCATGGCAGCCAAACGGAAGTTCAAAGTGAAAAGGACATGGTGAAATATGAGAGTAACTGAAGCCTAGATACCTATTGACAGTATCAGTGAAACGTGTCCACTGTGTCACCGCCATCTTGTTTTTTTTTTCAGTTTCAGATTAAAGTCAAGTCATTTTAATCTAGGTTTATATATTAATCTAGGTCCAATATTAATCTAGGTGTAAACATTAATCTAGGTCTAAATTTTTTTTAATACAGTTACTAGCCGAATATGTGTGTGGGAGAGGGGGGGGTGATACTCAAATTTACGGGCTGGTCTAATGCAACGTAATAGAAACTGAAATAAACATGTTTTGGGGGAGCGTTTAACTTTATATGATTATCCATTATATTGTTATACGAGAGATAAAAGGAAGAGGGGTGAATTATATTGGTATAAGAAAAAAAAGTGAAGGGTCCACGGCAAAATAAAATAATTTATAGCCTGGGAACAAATCAAGATGGAGAATCCTGTGGGTAATGTTAGTAATTGTATAAAATCGAGATATCATTTATACCTTCTAGGCTACAGTCGTTTTGTTTTATGCAGCCAATGGGTCGTTGTGACATAAGTAGATAAAAGTTTATTGGCTAGATTTTAATTTCTCATCACCTTCGAAAGTTGAAACGTCAGAACTTTGCAGAAGTTTTTCTTTAAAAAAAATCTTAAGGTCTTTAAATAAAGATGAAAACAGCGTGGCTGCTTTAAGCTTGCAGTACTTGCAATCCATTCATGGTATACTAATTAACTTCCTGTGTATTGCCCCAGGGAACAGTACCAGGAAAAAGAAGAAGAGGCAGACAGAGAAAGAGGTGGGAAGACAACATCAAAGAATGAGACAGGCCTACCATTGAAAGAGGTTTTAAACAGGGCAAAGGATAGAGAGGAATGGAGAAAGATGGTCTACAAGTCTTGCTTGGTGCCCCAACGGTCCACCAGACTAAGGGATAGGTAGGTAGGTAGGTAACGGAGGATATCGGCTACCGTCGCCTCAGCGTGGCGCCTCCGTGGAAACGTCCATCTAGGGAAGTGGATAGGCGAAGAATGGTAGCACACATAGCTCTCAGTGAGCTACCACACGTATCCTCGAGAGAGGGTACATCACACGTGGTAGGGATGTAAGAAAGGCTCGCTAACCAGTCCGAAACCCCCACCGATCCGTTCCCTAACGGGGGCCATACGGGTGGTGATGGACCCTCGCACGGGTTCGGTGGGACAGTATAGGCATATGGAGGGCCCCCACGTGGGCTCGGCCTCCGGCCTCGCACGGGAGGGGACACTCGTGCGGGCTCAAGGAGCCGTGTCCTACGACCAAACGGGTGTGACTCTTGATCACCTAGTTGCAGGGGGTCTCCAGACAGAGGGATCGGTGAAGAGCCAATCTCTCATCCTGGCCATGAGATAAAATCCTTTCTCTGGTCACATGGTTCATTAAAGGGACGAAGTCTCGAACCATTTGGACATCTGCATAAGGTAGGTAGGTATTGCCCCTAGTGGTTTGAGAACCTGTGGGCCGGAGACAGAAACTTGTTTGCTGTTATTTAAGAAGCTGTGCTGAAAAGGGGGGGGGAGACATTTATTGAAACAAACATACAAGCTAAAGGAAAAAACAGACTTTAAATACACGTACACCTCCAGCCTTCTCTCTCTCTCTCTCTCTTGTGCCTCCCACCTCTCTCTCCCTCTCTCTCTATTTTTAGTTCCCTCTCTCTCTCTCTCTCTCTGTCTCTCTTTTTAGTTCCCCCCTCTCCCTCTCTCTATCCTCTCTCTCTCTCTCTCACTGTCTGTTGCTGTCATAACTAGTGCACAGTTCCTGACTATTAAGGATACACTCTCCACCCTCGCATGTAAAAGGTTACATGCACGCCTGCTATTGCCCAAAGTTCCCAAATGACGCAAGTTTCAACTACGTATTGCTTTGCGGTTTACTTATAAAGAAAGGAATTCGTACATTAAAAAAAAAAAAAGACGTATAAGGCAGGGCCGTGCAGAGGTCACCTAGCTCGTATTAACTTTTGAATTTAATTAAGTTAAGAGCAGAGATTAGCGGACGTTACCAACGGGGACCAATCTGAGTTTGGGGACAAATCTAAAGCTCTGATAGTAATTTGTTTTTTAATATTACATTTGTATATGGCTGGTTTTCTTTCTAGAAGATCTAAATCAATAAGTCAATATTTCTGAGATGTGAGGATGAGGGACCTAGTTCGCTTGGTTGCCAACAAAGTGACTTGAGCTCGAATCCAGAGTCGAGTTGAATTGTGTTTGTTACGTGCTTAAAGGTAGCAAGGAATCCTTCTTCGAAACAAAAAAACTTTCTCCAATGGCTGCTTTAAAGAGATTTGACTATAGCTTCTTTCTCATGCTACAATCATGGAAATTACGCTGTAAAATGCAATAACAAAATATTTTGATACATTGATTCGATAATTAATGAAAAGATGTTTCTGTTTTAATAACATATGTTGTCACGCAGCACGAGGTTATATGCGAAATTCCAGCTGGACAGAATCATTTTAAAAGTCAAAATAAATTAATTACATTTCTTACTATGACAGAATTCAGAAAGTTTTTAGCAGTAATTGAAAAAAATAATTTTTTATTTACTAGGAGTAAAAATTCGAGCTAGGTTTAGTTTTCATAACTAGGTTTAGTTGTCATAACTAGGTTTAGTTGTCATACCTAGGTTTAGTATTATTAAGTAAATTGATTCAGGCTAAAATGTGTAATTGTTTTCTCTGGTATAGTGGTGTGGCTGTATGAATACTTAAAGCCGCAGGACATTAAGAACTATTATTGGTTCCGAAACTTGTTCCTTAGAGGTGGCTGAGCGGTAAAGCGCTTGTCTTCCGTACCGGAGGTCCCGGGTTCGAATCCTGGTGAAGACTGGGATTTTTAATTTCGGGATTTTTGGGCGCCCTTGAGTCTACCCAGCTCTAATGGGTACCTGACATTAGTTGGGGAAAAATAAAGGCGGTTGGTCGTTGTGCTGGCCACATGACACCCTCGTTAACCGTGGGCCACAGAATCATCTGCCCTATAGACCACAAGGTCTGAAAGGGAAACATTTGTTCCTTAGCAGCACACTTCGCACATTTTAAGTAGTAAGCGCAAGACTCACTTTTTAGAGAGATTTATTGACGCGGTAGCCTAATAGTCAATTATTCCAGCAGTTCGGAGAACACCTCTTCAGGTCTCGCGGAACACAGTTGGGAAAACATTGGTTAGGGTTAGAATTATTCTTGATGTTCTTCTCATCTTCACTACATATACCGACACCAGACCAAGCTCAATGATAGAGGGAAGAAAGTTCCGTTTTAATAGAATGTAATAATGTAAGACCAGTCCTCCAAATTTACAAACTGAATTATTTTTATCATATTGTTTTTAATTTATGTGAAACAATAAATTATAAAAAAGAAAAAAATGTATTTTCCACATAGGCTCCAGGGGGAGTCGAACCCTCGACCTTCTGCTTACTAGGCAGACGCTCTAACCAACTGAGCTATGGAGCCGGCGGACGTGGAGTGTGGTATACAAACCGTATCAGTGAATATTTCTTTTCTTGCCACTTAGAAATGTATACTACTCGGACTCGGAGGTCTGATATAAAAAGGAGATTTGTTTTATTTAATCAAGTCAAGTTGATAATTATATACATTCTTATCAGTAGAGAATAAAAAAAATGTAATATTGAATGGATCTAAATATTTGGCCTCTAGCTAACAGTATTGAGCTTCCATTTTTTCACTAGAAATATTTGTATTGGTTGACGAAATAGAAAATAAAAAATGAGGCATTGTATTTGTAGCAGGCGATATTTGCATTTTTAATAAAAGAACAGCTCGTTATAAATATTATTTAAATGATTCGCATTTCTTTCGTTTGATACTTCAAAGACTACCAATAACACATCAGATTCTAATGTAACTTAAGTTCAAACAGAAATGATAATAGCATAGGTAAAATGCTGTAGTAGGCCAAATAAAATAAGTACAATACGGTATATCTTATAGACTCATTCCTGCTCAAGCCATAAGTATGTGGTCTTGCGATCCGTGCTAGACAAAGGAAAGTTTTTTGGACTATATTACTTTAAAGACAAATACTTTGTGTAAGTCCATTCACTTTGGACTACATAGTTTGACAGAATGTAAGATTCTGTTCCTCTGTTTTTTTTAATAGTATAATGATTTGTATGTAATACATTAAGTTGGATTTTTTTTTATCTTCATAAAATTATATTAGAAAGGAATGTTGTTGCTTTCGCAGTAATAGCAGTAGAAAAAGAACATTTAGATTTTGAAGTAATTTTCTTGTTTAACATTTTAAACGGCCTCCGATAGGGCAATATACGCTATTAGTTTTGTTTGCAAGATCTGTCCGTCTGTCCGTCGTCTCGTTTAGATCTCGAAAACTAGAAAAGATAGTGAAACTCCGACATCATAATGTTTTAGACCATTCAAAGTTTTCTAAAAGCGAAAAATCGATTTTTTAATCACTTAAGCAAGCATTATTTTCGTAAAAATACACGACTTTTACAACTATTCACTATTAATAGTAACAAACAAACACGAGAGGCTCTTTAGTTGGGGAGATAACAATTTACCATATTTTTACCATATTTATGCATTGGTTTTAGATATTTTTGTAATTTTTTTTTTTTTACATTTGTAATGATAAGAAATGTAAGTTCTGTCATATATTTTATAGTTCGTCCATCGTGGTTCGATGATGACCACTTTGTCATCCATTGGGCTGAGGGCTTTGCACTGGGGTTTTGTGGCATTTTGTGCCTCCTCATGTGGCTGGTGAGACCTATGCGAGCCCGGAATGTTCGGCCGCACTCTGGGCAGGTAATTCCAGCTGGAGCTAGTGTCGTTTGCCTTGCTTTCCTTCTCTGGCGTTTTTCTTTCGCCAGCGTTGTTCTTTTTTCCTCAGCAACCTGTGCGCCGGATCTCACAGCGCGGCGCCATGATACTCTGTCATGTGCCTCTGTCTCCCAGGTGCCTGGGTCAATGTTGAACTTCTTTAGAGAAGCTTTGAGGGTGTCTTTGTAGCGCTTTTTTTGACCACCTTGCGAGCGCTTGCCTTCTCTTAATTGGCCATACATGAGACGTTTTGGGATGCGGTGGTCCTCCATCCTGCACACGTGTCCTGCCCATCGCAGCTGGGACTGCATCAGGATTGTGTGTATACTTTTCAAACCCGCTCTTTGAAGGACTTCAGTATCTGGCATTCTGTCTTGCCATTTGACATTTAGTATTTTTCTTAGACATGTCATGTGAAAGTGATTTAGTTTCTTGGCATGTCTTCTGTATACTGTCATATAAATTACTACATTAAGAACAAAAATGTTTACTTTTTTTTTTTGAGAAAAAATCTACTTAGTAGGTTTATAAGTTGGACATAATTTAGAACAACAATTAATAGGTAGTTTTTCATATTATCGCCTGAACTGCAGCAGGGTATTTGTCCCATCGAAAACTGAACTAAAGGATTTTTATTTTAAAGAAATGTTCCTTTCTTTCTTGAGGATTTGAATAAGAGATTGTCCCTTTACAAAACAAGTAGATCAATTAGATATTCATTGTAAGTCATCATTTAGGCCAGGTTCACATCGAACTTCACATTCACTTTCATCAATCCTTTGGTCTGCTGGACCGCTGGGGCACCACACAAGATCTGTCAACCTTCTTTCTCCATTCTTCTCTGCCATTTGACTATGATATACGGGTACTTTCATTCTGATGTTCTATCTGAAATTAGTGAAACCTGCCTTTTTACTTTCCTCAGTGGACCACTTCGGGGGCCGATTTTGAGTTTGTGTTTCCACACAAACTGTCTTTGTAACCTTGTTATGTTTAGTTTGTTTTTTTCTTTTTTGCTGAATTTGTATTTCACCCTAGCAGAACGTTGCAGTATTAAAAAAAATATTTTATCTTTTTATTCCAACTAAAAATCATTATTTCTAAAGTCTTTTTGACGCCATCTGACAGTCATAAGTCAAGAATGAGGAAACGTAATTACCCCTCCCCTTTCCCGTTTTTTTTTTATGTGCGGATAAACCCACACGCCGTACTCAAAATATACCAAGGAATCCTTCTTTGTTTGTGAAATGACAGGCTTCTATATTTACATTATGTACTTCATGACAGACCTACATTAGACGTAACTCCCGAAAAAAAATCTATGTCTTCCTTCAAAACTTCGGCTTCGCTTCGATGCTCTAGCTCCTCCCTCCCCCCCCCTTTTTTTTTAAAACCGTAGAGTGATTGCACATGATGCCTGGCAACCACCCTAGGATGTTGGTTTTTATCTCAGCGTGATGCCCGAGAAAAGTAAAATTGGTTGCAAGCAGCAGCCACCAGGGTGTCCACTTTCAAAACAGGTCTGCAACACAGGCACCCACTATGTCATGTTGGGCAGAAACATTGAAGAGGCATGCCATCTGATTCATACAAGTATTAGTGCACTCGAGTGCATTATCATCAGTAGAATACACCACAAACACACACACACACACACTCATTCACACTCATACACATTTAGAGATTTTAACAAGCTTTTTGATGTATCCGCTGTTCAACATATGAAAGTATTGATATACGAAGTATTTTTAACATACCATATATTATGTACTTGTATGTACCATTATGTACTTTTCAGCACTGTAGAATCAAATTTCTAAGCTATTTAGTTTGTATCACAAAATATTTTTTTTTAAGTTGGCAACTCAATCTCTCAATATGGCGTCCCTGAAATTGTTTATTTTATCATTTCAAATCTCTTTTCATTTTGTTACGTTTTTTTATTTACGTACTATTATATTGCCACTACATTCCTACGTACCGCTTTCTTTTATTTTCCCTTTTTTACTAAATTTCAATGCTTTGAAATTTTATCGGATTTTTACATTCCAATTGTAAACAAATAGCAGATTATTGTGATGATTATTGTATGTGTGAAAACCCCTGGTAAAGATTTAACTTATGCACATTGCCAAATTGTCTATATTCTATATCAAGAAGGCTTGGCAAAGAAAAATCCCGTATTGGGGGACAAACGTACACCAAAGGCAGTCTTTTTTTGTGAGCTGAAAGGTGGCCGGCGTAACAGAGGCGCCCACGAAGAGAGAACCTGGCTGCAGGAAGCTTCAAAAAGAAACAGCTGGAGATGACTTACAAAGGCCGCGGGATACACATTTGAGACTGAAATTAAATCAGCTGTCGAGGACAGACGTAGACGGCGAAAAAGAACCTAAATCGACCACCGGCAGACAATGGTTATCACTGTGCTGGATGTGGCTAAATATGTAGGTCGCAGCTGGGGCTGCGTAGCCACGTGAAGTACTAGACTCCTCATTATGCTTGGGACTTGATGACTAACCTTATAATAATGTAATAATAATTTAAAAAAAAAACAAAGAGAGACGACAAACATCAGGATGGTGAAGATTGTGACCAATTAGATGGACATGAAGCTACGTGGATCTAAAGGTAGAGTGGTGACAGACAATGGCTGTACTAAGAGCATATGAATATTAATTATAATATTGGACATAGATTTAATAGTAGTTTTTTTGTCAGTTACTTTTTTAACTTAACTTACTCACAGTCAGTCACAGAT
>JADKLZ010005243.1:14105353-14115368 GCA_021533235.1 Biomphalaria straminea | reverse complement strand
CTATCTATCTATCTATCTATCTATCTATCTATCTATCTATCTATCTAATCGTGTGTGTTTATTTCTTTTATGCTGCGAAGGTAGTTATACAATTTACTTAAGTTTGAAAATATTTGACTGTATTAATCATAGTAACACGATAGGATAGATGGGGTGGATGGACAAGGGGAGGGGGAGAGACATCGTATGGATATACCTGGACTAGAAACACTAGAAGAAAGGGTAAAAAGTAGGAGACGGAGGGAAAGAATGTTCTTTTAACAAGTTACTGGACGTCTGGTTCTGTAGCTACGTACAATTACACTTGAGCTGGTGGAGATCTGTGTTTGATAATCCTATATCACGCGAGGTCTAAGACGAGGGTCCTGACTCTGAAGTGTGGCCTCCTTTATTCCCTTTGATGTAGAGCAGGAACATCATAAATCCCCACCCCCACCCCTTTTTTTTATTAATACTGGGTATACTTTATGAGCTTATGCTTAGGTATTGGATGTCGGACATGGGACATACCACACGGTCAACCGGAGGATCCAGTCTCGTGTTACCGCTACACCGACCTATTTGAATGCGGGGTAACTCAAAAATGCAATGATTTTATTTTTATAGGAACAGCAAATTACAGTTATAACCACTTGTTGTCAGGGACGCTAATGAGCCTCCATACATATTTTTTCCGTTTTGTTCGTTCGACCGTCACAGATGCCGTAGAGATGAAAAGACCGATTTCCGATGGCGATCGGCCTGCAATGGAGATGAAGGGGTAGGCTATCGTCAGGCCACACTGGGCGTCCAGCCAACCGAGCGGTGGTCATAAATTGGTCATAGATCTGACGTCTTAAAAATGACAACCTGACAGTGAGGGCAGCAGAGCATTACAGGGGTAGGAATTAGCAGGTGTCTTGTTTCAAGCAAAGATTTAAACGCTAAATGACTGAATCCGAGGCTGAAATTCTAACATGATAAAATGCTTGTAGATCTTTTTTTTTTTTTCAAATTTAAGACACATTATCCCTGAAATTTATACATATTTAGACCCGAATTAGTTGGTGAATACTTTGAGCGCTCAGAATCTCTTTAAAGGCTGCTGTCTTTATCATTGTCACGTGACTAGTTGGTGGTGAGTAAAAAAAGGGATGGGGCCTGCAGGTTTTGAAAACTCAAGAAAATAGAATCCTCTCCTAAACCGTAATTCTATCCCCAGACATGCTACTAAGGTTTAATCGTAAATTTTGTGTAATTATTGTTTTTAGGAAAAATTCTGAAATATGAATCAAGCTACGAGTGGTAAAGTGCTTAACTTCCTAACTGAAAAATCTCAAGTTCAAATTCAGGTGAAGACTGGAGATCTTTTAGGACGACCCTGACGAGACCAAATATAAGTTGGAGAATTAAAATCGTGATGGTCGTTGTGCTGGCCCCATGAAATTCTTCTTAACAGTCGGTCATAAAAAAAACAACATATTAGCTTAATATTATAGCCCTGAAAAGGGTATCTTTTTGCTAAGCACATGCACTGCTAATAATAATGTTTTAAGGCCTCTTAGCTAATGATATGTAAGTAAAGTCTCACAGTTATTTCTATGTAAGTAAAGTCTCACACTAATACACGTACACACACAAACACACACTTACACACACACAAACACACACTAACACACACACACAAACACTCACTAACACACATACCTAAAAATAAACATACGCCAATAAACATAAAGTGGATAGATGGTTTTATACCAGTAGGTACTCCCATGGAAAAGTACCTGAGCATGTGAGGTACGTAAAAAAATAAATGCGTGTTTTGTGAGTGCCACATTTATAGTACCGGTCATAAAATAGTAGCCCAGCGCAACGCTTGTCCATTACCTTTCAGGGGATGGGGCGGCCAGACCAGTCACTACCTGGGCGATAAGTAGATAACCTTTCATACCCTCCCAACTCCCCCCCCCTCTTTTTTTCTCCTTCCTCTTCTGACACGTAGGTCTGTTAATCGCAGTGGTCAGATATTTCAAACTGACCGGAATCAGTTGACTATGAAGTCACTAAATGGGAAGAGGTGTTCAAATCTTGATGAATGGGAGAGATGTGAGACTGGGATATGTGAGTCTGTGCGTGCGCGAGTGTAAGGTTATGGCGGTACAGTAACTTAACCCATAACAGTTTTATGTTTTCTAAATCTGAAACAAAATTTCAGGTGCTAGTACTATCTACTTCCTGCTCTCGTCTTAAAAACAGATGTGCTTCTTCTTTTTTTTTTTTTCTTATTACTGTCTGCTGTCCATCTCACGCGTACTGTCTATCTCTTTAAGATATCGCTCTTTCTTTCTTTCTTCTTTTTCTTTAGTGCAGTATAATGTGTGTACAAGGTTAGACCCTTTGCCTACCGGTAGGGTAAATGGTAAACACTAATATAAGATCCTTTTTTTATTTATTTATTTCCATACCATACAAATTCATTTACATATTGAAAAAAATGAAAGCGTTGAAGATTAGCCCAAACATCATAAACAATGTAATGTCAAATGCACGTATAGTTAACACATGAGCGCGCCATGCACTGCGACATCGCCATGGGGGTTCACTAATGATTTTAATTGGATTGCCCTATTTTGGTCCTTCACAAAATTCGCTGAATATGAGTCTCTTCCAGTACTACTCTCACAGAGATCAGACGTCATGGATTATTTAAGAGAAATTAATTATAGTGAACAGTACTGTTTCAATATTTTGTTAATACTAAATGACAAAAACACATTTAAAAAACAAGGTTACTAAGACAGTTTGTGTGGAAACACACAAATGAATGAAATTATATCATAGATAAATGGCAGGTCTTATGTAGTGCCCCAGCGGTCAAAATGTACATCTACCGTGCTTTGCTCTCTCAGAACGTTTGCCAAATAAAGCGATGTTCTACGCAACTGCTACACCTCTTTATGAGTTTGTTACTTAGATAGTAAATACTTCAATGTCTGAACGAAATAAATCGTGAGATACAATGTTATTTATAACATTATTAATTGTCTTAAATTAGGTCTCATTTATATTGCATATTAATTAGTTTTTTTCTCCTTAAATACTGCTTGCATAAAATATTTTTAAAAATTAGATTTTGAGCTTTTAGAAAAGAAAAGTAGCCGTTGCATCAGAACTTTGAATGATCTATAATATTGTGATGTCCGATTTTCATTTTCTCTTCTACTTTCTGACAGACAGACAGACAGACAGGCCACACAAAACTAATAGCGTCTTTTCCCCTTTCGGGGGCCGCTAAAAAAGAGAGACATGATAATCGATTTTCATTCGGAAAAGAAGGAAATCGATACTGTTTCTGTATCTGTATAATGACTGTATAGAACATTGAAATAATGCAAAACTTCTAAATACGTTGGTATTATCTTAGACGAAATATTAAATTTTAATTCAAATTAAACAAAAATAAAAAAGTACTAAAAAAAAACAATACCTCCATTATTAAACTATTTATTATTTTTAAACAATATTTTATTCGATTCGGGCATCTTGAACTTTCGATTTTTTAAAATTCGGCCAGCTGGAAAGGTTATTGTGCGATTATTTATTGATATGTTCAGTAGCTTTATGTTATCTTCCACAGACATGTCTGTCTTTATGTTGTCTTACGTAGACATGTCTGTCTTTATGTTGTCTTCCGTAGGCAAATATGTCTTTTGCTGTCTTCCATAGACATGTCTGTCTTTATGTTGTCTTCCCATCGATTCCTCTTTATTTCCTTTCTTAATTTGGTAAATAAAAATTCATTTGACGTTTTTTTCATCAGCAGACGACTTCACTTTGATAATCTAAGGACTAAAAGGGCGGGGGGAGGGGGTTCTACGCTCAACTGTACTAAGGCACTCTAGTTCGTTTATAAATTGAGAATATTTCTTTTTTTTTTTTTTCAAAATATCATTTCGATGACATATTTATTCATGTATGACTTGAGTTCTGTTGCATTAAGAACATTTCTTTTTTGCTTATGTCAGTAATGGGGATAGGGGAGGGGGGGGGGGCAGAAACGACTTCTACCATTTATTTCTTTGTTCATCTTCATTTTGCTTTTAAAAACTAATCTATATTAGCTCAATGATTGTCATACTTTCTTTTATCTACGGGTATCTAATGTTGTGTTAGCCTCAATCTCGCCTTGTCTGTCTCTTCTTTCTGTTGACTGGTTCTGACTCCGGAATTAGTATTGTCAAGCATTCATTCCCAGACTTTGCTTTCTTAGTCTAATCCTTTAATTACAGTCGCTTTCGAACGGATTTAATAATAACCGTTTAAAGTGGCGTGAGAGGGGACAATGTTGGCAGAGTGGGGGACTGGGAGTTTTTTTTTCCTACGCCCCCCCCCCCCCTCTCTCACTCAACATTTTTTGTGTGATGTTTTTTCTTTTTAAGAGTAATGTTATTCATTGTAAAAAAAATAAATAAATAAGTATCTAGTTTGAATTGACGTGAAGACAAACGATTCTATGCGCGCGCAGCTAATCTACATATGAATAAAACAAAATTGCATTAAAAACATAAAATTACGGAATGCCACCTGTTAGAATGTCTAGCCAATGAAAATGCTCCAGTTCAGGAGTCGCGTGTCTCGTGTCTGACCTTACTCCATCAGACGTCATCGCTTGGTGGCGCACACACACACATGCAGACGTAAACTTACCTTCCAATGACTGGCGCAACTTTTTGTGATCTGGCGTGATGTAAGGTCCGTTTTATAACCAGTCAATTAAAGAGGGGATTCGAAAGAACATTGCCCCGACTTCTTTCTTCTTATTTCTTCATTTCTCCTCTCTCTTTATACCACCCATATTGCCAATCTCTTTCAATATTTAAAACGTATCATTTGATCTCTCACTCTCTCTCTTTCCTTCTCTCCTATCAATCAACAAAATTATACCTTATCTCTTATCATTTCCCAAGTTTCTCATTAAGTTAAGAGTGGTTTGTTGAATGGACCTCATTCACCAATCGTAAACAAACAACATTTAGCCACGTGATTCTTGATCTCTGCTATACAAAGTATTTCATTCATCGTGGTTGTCACGTTGTACGTATTTTTTAATTGTTTTATCGATATTATGACGTGGCTAAATGTGTTTATTTACGATTGGTGAATGAGGTCCATTGTTGTCAGTTCAAATCCTTTTACACTCGCTTCATAACACTTTGTGATTAGAATACTCTAGTGGTTCTACTCCAAGCTAATGGATACCAACGTGTGTATTTGTAGTAGTAGTATTTTAAACTGCTGTATTAGAAAGATTATGTTCGACATTTTTGTAATCTATTTGAAATGTACTTATAGAAATACACGTTTTTATCTGATAGACATGCATGTTTTAATCTAGCAAAAAGTACCCCTAACATTTTTTACAAATAAAAAAAAACAAAAAGAAAAATTAATAACTATTATTTTAACAAGTGTTATTTGCTTTAATTTATATATTTTTAAATAAAAATCAACTAACATTCATTTTAGGCATTGCAAGATTGAGGTTTGTCACGAATTAATGTGTGTATGAATGTATAATCAATTTTACATATGCGCGAATGGCCGGAAGTATGTTAGTTGTCAGAGAGAGTCCAGCTTGTTGTGAGATGCCGTAATGGTTATTAAAGTTTCTATGTGTTTTATCAAGTGTTACTTGTTTATTTCGTAAATACAGATGAACCACGGACATAAGTTAGTTTCAAGCGAGTCATAAATAGAAATAAGAAGAGCTATGAAATATGCTTTCGAAGAAAACCAAATGAGTTTTTACTCTAGGGTAAATCTCCCGCCTCCCTTGTTAATGCAGACAACTGTAAATCAACGCCCCTGGAGCTGTTTCTGAATAAAGCCTGTACTGAAATAGATTGTGTGAGCCTGTGTGCGACGTGTGTGACCTAGTGACTCTGTATCAGGTCGGGTAGAACTGCACACCTAGCACCTGTTGGCGTCACACGACGTTGTTACAAATCCTTGAGTCCTATCATGTTTTTTTTTTTTTTAACCAGACGACATGACTTTCAAATCTCGTGCAGACTTACGATTGGCTCATTCGAAAATCTCGTGCGCTGTGCTCTCTGTTGAGCTGAACGCACGTGACAACAGGTGGCCCTAATTTGCGCGAGGAGAAGAATAAAAATAAATATTTAAATTTGTGCTGAGTTTTATTCTGATTTGTTAGAATCCGGAACAGTAATGGACCTCATTCACCAATGGTAAACAAACAACATTTAGCCACGTGATTCTCTATATCTTCTATACAAAGTATTTCATCCATCGTGGCTGTCACGTGATAAGTATTTTTCATTGTATTATCAATATTATGACGTGGCTAAATGTGTTTATTTACGATTGGTGAATGAGGTCCATTGAAAAAGAAATTTAAAAAATAATTTATTAAAATTGACGTTGTTTTATTTGTAACAAAATCAAAGATCAATATTCAAGTCAGAAAGATCAAGTTTGTAATTAATTAATTAATGCAATTTATAGATGTAATTATGTAAATTATACAACTTCAAAATTTCTAAAGCAAATATTTAAAAAAAAATACATTGTAGGTGGCTCTTAATAATTTGTGACGTTCATACACGTAATTCGACATAGTCTTACTGATACATAACAGACAATACACGTAATTCGACATAGTCTTACTGATACATAACAGACAGATTGATACAGTGGATTAAAGAAAAATGGCCTTTAAATCTTGTCTTTTCAAAATGTTTTTTGTTATGTACATAGATACCTTATCGAACCATAAGTAGAAGTTTTACTTATGAACAAATATTTTTAAAAAGCTTATATCAGCTTCCTTTGTCTGTCTGGTAAAAAAGTTTTTTAAAAATTTATCTCCCAAATCCTTTCTCGGATAAAGTTGAAATGTTAAAGAATTATTTATTGTACCTAAGAAAACACAAATCAATTAAAGAAATAACCAAATAGTCAATTAAATATTTTGTTTGATGTCGAAAAGAGAAATAACATAATATCTAAATTGTTGGAAGATATACTTGTAAATAAGGAAGTCTTCCTATTAGGTAAGCTCTTTTTTGAAGAATTTTGAATATATTTATGTGCCTCCGTTAAGGCCGAATAGGAATTAGGGCCTAATGTCATTAGATTAAGTTAGTACTAGAAGAAGTGTATGTGTTTCTGAATACATACAAATAAGATAAAATTCGTTCGACCAATTTACTTCTAATAACTAGATGTGGAGGTGTATGGTACCTGTACGAGTCTCAAACTTCTCACCGGACAATACAAAATAAAAACTTGTTACGGGTTGACGATTGGCTGATTCAAAATTCCCGTCTGCTGTGTTGAGCGCTGTACACAGCAGGTGGCGCTCAAGTCAATGAGCACAATGATACCATTGGAGACTAAGTTTTGTTATAGTTTTAAATATTTTTTTTAAATATTATACATCCTTAGAAAGAGTACATTTATTGTGAATACAATCACTACCATTCAAGTAATAAGAAAGTGTATTTATATTTGTCCACATCTTTTTAATCCCATTTTCATTGCATATAATCTTTAAAAGAAAGCAAAATAGAAAAAGTATTTTGAAAAGCTTAAATTGAGTGAAAAAAAAACAACAACTGACAAATCTCTAAATATTAGAAAGGTTTAGATCTATCTACTCCTACAAGAAAACTTTTTTTTCTATATAAGACAAAATTATTTAGTTACGACTAATTGATTAACTAATTGGGAATTATATTTTTATTGATGCATGTGTTGGCTTTGATAATGAATAATTATGTAAAATTTGAACTTATCAGAGAAAAAAAAAAGGGGGAGAGGGGTGTGTGAAGGATTCTACCCAAACAAACAGATGAAGTGAGTTAATAGAAGAGAAATCCATCTCTTCATAAACTACTGGCGAATTTGTTTCCTTCAGATTTCTGCTCAAGTGAATAAAGATTTGATAATTTATCCAATGACATTTATTTTTGAAGATTGTCCATTTAGTCTTACAGGAAAGGGAAGGAAGCGAGTGTCCGTGTCTTTTATTGGGGACACATGTAGAAGAATGGTTCAAAAGTGCGAAACATCTATGAATAAAATGTGGCTTGGAGGTTAATAAATTTTTTTGAATTGAATAAAAAGAATATTCAAAAGTCAAGTGTAAATAACTCAATCAAATTTCATTTTATTTTATTTATAAAATCTACTTTTTTGTAGGCATATTTTTTTTTCACTTTTATCAAACTATTTATATCAATTTCTCCAATCATGTCTGCTCACTACATATATATATATATATTTCCATTTTCGTATTTTGCAATGTGTGCATTATTTAGTTAACGTGGGCATTTTCTAACAATTTTCAACTCAACTTTCTTAATGATTTTTCTTTCGTAGATTCTATTAGCCGACCATTTCGTTTGTGAAAGAAAGACCTTGTCATAGAGTATAATAGACTGAATACTTTTATGATTTTTATTTTAATAACCAACTCACGTTGAAGGAAGCTATGTGACCTCGGATAAAAAGCTAAGAGTTTGTGAGGAGGCCTACATCTTATCGTTCCCAGTGGACCTCATCTACATGCACGCAACACCGTCTGCCAGACTATCATGAACACCCATATTTTGTAGCTGATGAAGTTATAAATACATAGACATGAAGTGTCAAGAGGTTTATAAAAATGTTTGTCAAATGTTTGAACCCGGGACATTCGAGACTAGCTAGCGACAGGCCAGCTCGCATTCAGCAAGACCAGGCTCAAGTTGACAATGTTAGTTTCTCCGATTTATGATATCGTTGTAAGATTGATTAATGATAACAAAATTATTTACTTAATTGATACGTGCGTCACAAAGATTGTAACAGTTTTAAGTTGTATATAATACCAATATTTCTAAAGACGTGGTTGATATAGGCCCTGGTAGGCATTTATTGTTCTTTGCCAGTGGCGTAGCTAGGGTTGGGGAGGAGGGGGTAGAATTTTAAAAATCTCCCCCGGGCCCCCACTTGAGGGGGGCCCCCAAATGAGTGTTTTTTCCATTTAAAATTAACTATTACGCAAAATCCAGGGGCCCCAAAGAAGTCAAGCCCCAGGGCCCCCAAACGATGGAAAATTCCAGAGGCGTAGCTATGAATTTTCCATCCTTTGGGGGCCCGGGGGGGGGGGGCTTGACCTCTTTGGAGGCACCTGCATTTTGAGTAATATTAATTTTTTTAAGTTAAGAACACTAATTTGGGGTCCCTCCTCAAGCGGAGGCCCGGGGGGATTTTCAAATTCTCCCCCCTCCTCCCCCACCCTAGCTACGCCACTGCTACGACCCTACTCTTAGCACGATATAATTTGCAAAAGTCACCAGTGATTTTTGTATGGTTTTAAAACTAACCTTACATGTTAATGAACTCTAATTGTTTCTATACTTACTGTAATGTATGAAATATTTGTTGATTCACTTGTTTTGTTATTAACAATTGTCGGTTTTCTCTTAGATTCTAATGCTGTATTTACAAAGTCCCAGGTTTGGTCTGCTTACAAATAAAACCCAGTTTAAAGCTTTTATTTCATCTATTTCAACCCATTTCTTTGTTATTTGTTTCGATTTGAAAGTTCAGGTGGAAATCTATTCAGACAATGAAACGTTGAGCACCTGTTAGAGTCTTGATTTTTTTACCTGACAACCAGACTTTCAAAAAGCTCAAACAGGTTGACGATTGGCTGATTCGAATTTCTCGTGCGCTGTGTTGAGCAGAGCGCACATGACAACAGGTGGTCTACTAGCGAATGAGCCAACAAGATTTAATTCTAGTTGCTGACAAAAATAGTTGCGTTGTATTGTTAAAGGTTTAAAATGAATGTTGTTATCAACTTATATGTACTTACTGTGGAAATGTATGAAATGTACTTGAATGTTGAATCTTTTTGTTCATTTCATCTTATGAAAGTTTTTAGAAATTAGTTTTTAAATTTTAATGAATTCATTACGAATCATTGGTAGACAAGAGGAATAAAAAAAATACATTCAAAAAT
>JADKLZ010005243.1:14055705-14067005 GCA_021533235.1 Biomphalaria straminea | reverse complement strand
TCCGAACCTGAGGTCCTGGGTTCGAATCCCGGTGAAGACTGGGATTTTGAATTTCGGGATTTTCAGGGCGCCCCTGAGTCCACCCGACTCTAATGGGGTACCTGACTTTAATTGGGGAAAATAAAGGCGGTTGGTCGGTGTGCTAGCCACATAACACCCTGCTCGTTAACCGCTGGCCAAAGAAACAGATGACCTTAACATCATCTGCCCCATAGATCTTAAGGTCTGAAGGGGACACTTTACTTTACTTTTATCGAAACACTACATCCTGAGCCTAACTCTACTTGCAATGGAACCCGCAAAACTATTTCTTTAACAATTTCTTATACCTATTACCTTACACAAACTATTCATAATAAGTTTAATTCTTCAGTGTCTAATTCCGACACATGTACATTATTGTATATTCTACTCGTAATGCGTTAGAAATTATTCCAATCAGATAAAAAATGTTACTGATTTATAGTTTTCTAAAAAATGTACACCGAATCAAACCCGCCTTTGCAGAGCAAGTCCAAAATACTGCTGCGCTTGCAATTTTAACGTTACTGTTTTAGTCTGTTATTATGACACTATGGGTAATATTTACTATTATGGGTATATTTTACTATAATATGATGACCTAATTGAGAACCGCTGATATCTGTACACTCCTTAATGCAAATGAACACAAAGATTTCAATTATTAGCGCACTTTTTTGTCAAGGTATTGCTGGGTAGGTAATCGATGTAACGCTAAGACTAGTGTGATCACGTGATGCCGCATGATAATATGGTAACAAACAACTTTCAGCCTTGAACGGGAAATGGCTTGAAGACCTCTGATTGAATGACTTAATGACTACTTTCTCTTAGGATTGGCAAAAAAAGAACATATGACTTAACATAAAGTCTCTCTGTATGTCAGTCTGTCTCTTTCTTTTTCTCTCTTTCTCTCTCTTGGTCACACCATGATAGAACCCAAAATAAATATTTTTTAAAAAAAGAACAAAAACGCAGTTTTACGATTTTTTTATTATTATTATTATTATTTTTTTTTTTTGTAAATAATAACTCCTTATTTTATTGAAATTGTTCTTACATTCAGCAGGGTCCATTGTATGGAGTTGAAAAAAATCTAAACTTCTGACACCAATTAATTAATCTTCTTAAAAATATCATGATACAAACAAGGAGAAAAAAATATTTTGACGTTATAGATGTAAGTCAAGGACTGTCTCAGACATTTTAATTCCCTCCAGGCAACGTTTGACCTCGATACATTGAACTCTAGTGTCAACGACACTCTGGGCAGTGAACACGTCAAATACATGGAGCACAATCTTAGTTTTGTGTCTCTGTCTCGTTATCTGAATGTCTCTGTGTCTCATACTGTCTTTCCATAGTTTTAAATTTCACTGGTTCTAATCTGATTAGCTATTGGACCTAATAAATCAGTGGTCTCTGGTTCGTATCTCCTTATGTGGCTGACGGTGAACAAGAATTTCATGTCCAGCGCAATGACCAACCGCATTTTAATTTCTCTACTTTCTGCTATGTAAATTAGCCATTGGGTGGACTTAGGGGCGTCCTACAAAATCTTAGATTAAAAACTTTCACTCTTCAATGGCATTCGAACCCAACACCACCTGTTCGGAAACCAAGCGCTTTTCACAAAGCTTATATCAAGTCTGTCTGGTACAAATCTTGTCACATTATTTGTCTAGCTTCCAATTCTCGTATCAAGTTGAACATTTCAGCGATTATTCATTGTCAATAACAACACATAAGTTAATCAAAACACTAACCAAATTAACTACTTAATTTAATTAGTGATAATTAATTTTGCTTTATATAGAAAAAGGGATAAAGATATTGTAGTATTGAGCTATATGGCAGTAAAAGTGCGATTATTTCCCATATATAAGCTGTGTTTTTGTAAAAGCATTTTTTAATTTTTGCTTCTAGCCACCATACTCCTTATCTGTCTGTCTGTCTGTCTGTCTGTCTGTCTGTCTGTCTGTATGTCTATCTATCTATCTATCTATCTATCTATCTATCTATCTATCTATCTATCACGTTTTGTTTACCGTACGAACATAAACAAAGAGTTAATGAAAACACTTTATGTAGCTGAACAGAACATCCCTAGAAGCAATTCTCCCCCCCCCCCAGATGTTTCTCTTTGTTTCTCCCCCAAGTTATTACTTGTAACCCATTTACCTTATCAGAGTTTCACCTGTACATCTCAACAACACCTATGACCCAAAGTCAACCTGCAAATTATAAGGGGTGTGGGGGGGATGGGGTAAACAATGGACGTTTTTCATACAGGTTCGAAGCATTTGGTTACCTCAGTGACCTTGAGACAAGCCCTTGCGTCTGAGCGTCTAGTCTGTTAATGAATATAGATTTTAAACATCATTTATTGTGCATGGGGTTTGGAGGGGGGGTAAAGCTGCGGGGGGGGGCAGTTGGGGTATGGGAGGGGGTTTAAGGTGGTGGATAGAGGATGTCAGTATTAAGCAGTGGCTTAAAGAATGGGAGCGTCTAGTCTGGTTATTTAATGAATATAGATTTTGCAACCATCAGTTATATCTAGGTTTAGGTGTTCTAGAAAGGTATAGAGTTGTGATAAGGGAGTACGAAGGTGTGTGGATGTAGCCTGAAGGTGTGTGGATGTAGCGTGTGGTGGAGGATTTGCAAAGCAAGCCACGTGTTCAATAAACAACATGTGGATGAAATGATATCATTGTCTGTAATTGCTTGTACTCTTTGCAGGGCAACGACTTCATCTTTGGAAAGAAAGGGGTGAGTGCCCTTTGCAAGTAGAGGTGATAAATAAGAAGAGGTCTGAAGAGGATCAAGTTGATTAGCACGAGACCATGTGGCTACGCGTTATTGGTCTAAACTGCCCACAGGTTGTGACGTTGCAGGTCGGTGTTCAGGACTACTCTAACGATTGGTCTCGATGGAGATGACGTGTAAAGAGTCGCTTCATTAGGACCGAGAGGTCTAGTCTAGAGAAGCTAGTTCTTCCCGTCATCACAGGGGGATCGGGAGGGGTGATACTATAGTGGCGATCTTACCTCCCTAAATAATAATAGTTGCTAGTTGTTGACATTCTAAATCATCATTTATTAATTGGCTCCAATCAAAACTAAAATTAAATCATTAGTAAATAATCCAGGTGAAAGCACTTACAGATCCAGAGTTTTTGAAAAGACGGGTGGGGGTCGATTTTTTCCCAAGCCCTATATACTCTAACCACACATACACATACCGCCCCTCACCCCATATATATTTAGAGAACAATCAAAAAGGCTCTTAATTACGATTCCTTGCAGGGTCTTCTTAGCAGGAAAAAAAGTGTAATTATACGCTTACCCAGTGTGGGCTTCGATGTAGCTCCTGCGCCAAGAGTTTTCTTGCTTTCTTAGATGCATAAACACATTCTTCTAATAAAATTGGTTTGGGGGATAAATATTAAAATGTCTAATTTACAAAAAACAAATCACCAACAAAAAGAAAAAAAAAAGCTGTCGTCTTAGTTCTCAAACAGATTCTACTGACAGAAATGGTTTGTCAATGAAAACTCAGAAAGTCATTGTTATATTTTACGATTTAAATGTTAATTTGTATGTAAAACAATGTTCTTGTTCAGTAATATGAATGGACTAGTGCCGTTGAATCAGTACATCTGTACGCCTGTCGTTATGTTATAATAACCATCTTTTCAACCCTTTTTATTTTTCATACTAGATAACTATTTTGAGTTTGTTGTTTAAGCATTGAAACTGATAATACAACATGAATAGATATGTTGTCTTTGGAAGAAAACAAGCTAAATTAAAAATATTTATTGCTAAACATCGCTTAAATTATTTTGAATGAATCTTGTAATTAATTTTCAAGGACACAAAGTTGAACCAAATACATAAAATACCATATAGGTTTCTTGTCCAAAAAGGATGAACCGTTTAGTTTATCAGCAGACGTCACCGTTTTTGTGTGCGCCTCGAGATCACCATTAGAATATCTCAGAAAGGCAGTGTATGTATTTTGTCATCTTATTGAGAATTTTGGTTGCCCTTCATTATGGATGGATCTTGTTTAGGGCAGATTTCATATTTAGAGCATGTTCAGTGCGGTACGATCCAATCACTTCTGTGAATCAGTTAGGGAAAAAAAAGAAAGGGGGAGTTGAGAAGGTTTCCGTGCTGCCTTTTCACAAGCAATTTAAAAAAAAAGTTTCTCTAGTCTTAGTTGGAACTGGTGCCTCCACGATGGAAGGCCGACACGTTTGCCATTGAGATATTAAAGCTCTTATGAAAATAGAAACTTTTATAGACTAGTGTTAAATTTTTTTAGCGGACGACTTTATTCTCTTATTCTCACAAGGCTTATCTCCCTTTGGAACATTTCTATTCGAAACAAAATTACTGAATTACGACTAATGGATTGAGTAACGTTTTTTTTTAAATTGTTTTTTTATTCATGTGTTGTCATTGACAGAGAATAATTGTGCAATAATTACAACCTGGTCCGAGAATGGGAAGTTTGAGAAATAACGTGGACAAGATTCCGGGGCGCTGCTCGGCAGGCGACCTGATTACACTGTGACATAATCAGCATTTGTTTTCTATCAATCCGTTCATATTGTGTTTATTGTGTTTCAGGGAATAAAAGTGTTTCTTGTTTCTTTGGACTAATTTTTTAGTGTGCATGTAAAAAAAAAAACCCAGTGTTTCAGTGGATAGCTTAAATAAAATGATCAACAATGAATCTATGTAACACACCCGCCATCTTGGAAACAAATGGTCGATACATAATAGCCGATGCATAATATAATGATGGATGTGATGTGAATGTTTTTTGTATGCGCATCTATATCGTAAATCTATATTGTTGTTGTACAGTATTTACGCTGAGGTTGTCAATTGTAGTCAAAACAAATTTCCACTTGTTTGGATAAATAAAGTTATCTTGTCTCCAGTAACAAAATCAGAATGAGTGAGTTAATATAAGCTTTGTAAAAAAAAAACAACAACAGATGTGACAGAATTAAAAAATATTTTCACCAAAAAGTCTTTTGTTATATTTTGTTGCACGATTTTTTTAGGTGTGGGAGGTATAGGACAGGGCGAGGGTAAGGCTGGGTTTTTTTTTAGCCAGGTTTCGGAAAAGGTCAAAGGTCACATAAGCAGCCCTGAATGAAACTGTCTCTGGTATTTCCTGTTGGTTTGTACACAAATACTTGAAGGGGGTCAGCTCAGGTAGGGTACAACAAGAGAGCGTAGAAAAGGGGGTGCTGAGAATAGGTCTGTGAGGTTTAGACGAATCTGAGTACTAAATGTAAACTTCTTCAAAAGATAAAGTAAACTTTGTAAAACAATCACGCTTGAACATATAAACACATATATAGGACATATATATGATATATACATATACTCTTATACATATTTCCACATACACAGACATGCACACAATATAGATAGATAGATAGATAGATAGATAGATAGATAGATAGATAGATAGTAATACTAATGGCAATATATAATTGTACATAGATGTACGTATATAACTATACAAAAATACATAAATTCACGTAAATATACACATAGCGTTTTGCTGCTGAGACAAACGCATATATAGAACAGTGACTTAAGCAGATAGTATTCACTATTATAAGTAGAACGCATTATGAACAATCAGAGATGCAAAAGCAACTACAAACATAAATAAACAAATACCCACACCATTGAAGTCTTATAGACTATTATAGAGATAAAGTAATTTTAATTGTTGTCTCCCTTGCTTAGGTTTTTTTCTTAAAAACTCTTTTATAACTTCGCAGATAGAATATCAACCATTATATAGAGGACATGTAATTTTATTCTGAGCTATCATAACTGACATCTTATGTGCTGTAGTCTGACGTACTAAGTGCTGCTATTATAGGTACCATGTTATGGTTATTAAGAGACCATATATGGCTTCTTCTCTCACAATGGTTAAACTGTGCCCTTATGATATACTGGTGTTTATGGGATATTATATCTGTCATGGGCGTAGCCAGGGGGGGTTCTTGGGGTTCACCCCCCCCCCGAAATGAAATCCCCCCTTTGGGGGGGGGGGGTCGGAATTTACTTACTGATTTTTTTAATTAGATTTTGTTAACTTTTTTTGAGTTTAAAACCCTCTGACAGGGGGTTCGCAGTTAAACCCCCTCTTCTATAGAACAAAACAAACAAAAAAAAAAAACAATGTAAACGACAATTTCGAAATTCCAAGAGCATACCTAAAAGGGGGGAGGAGTTTGATTTTAAAACCCCCTCCGAAATTTTCGATAAAACCCCTTCTTCAATGTAAGACTATCCATACATCAGTCACCGGCTTCTATGAGCGTAGCCAAGAAGGGTTTAGTGATTAAACCCCCCCCCCCCCCAACCCCAGCGGGGCTGGCCATTAAAAAAACCCTCTTCAATATATTAAAAGCAAATTACACTCTCAAAATTCTATGAGCGCAGCCATAGGGGTTTTAAGTTTTAACCTCTTATAACAAAAATAATTACGCACTCAAAATGCTATGAGCGTAGCCAAGGGGGGGGGGTTAAGTTTAAACCCCCTCTTCAGCGGGGTTTAAAGCAAAAAAATACTTCTTCAATATAACGAAAGGAAATTACAGACTAAAAATGCTATGAGCGTAGCCATAGGGGGTTATGAGTTTAAACCCTCCTTCAGCGGGCTTTGAAGCTAAAAATATCTCTTCAATTTGAAAAAAAAAAAGCAAATTACACACTCAAAATTATAAGAGCGATGCCAAAAGGGGTTTTGACTTTAAATTCACCTCCAGCGGTATTTGAAGCTAAAAAATACCTCTTCAATATAAAAAAAAAGCAAATTAAATGCTTTGAGCGTTGCCAAAGGGTTTTTTAAGTTTTAACCCCCTTTCCGCGGGATTCAACACTAAAAAAACCTTTTCAAAATAAAAAAGCAAATTACACACTCTAAATTCTATGAGCGTAGACAACCCAATGGGATTTAGAATTTAAACCCCCTCCTCCAGAGAGTTTTTTTTTTAAGTTTAAACCGCCTACGGATTGTTTTGAGTTTACAATCCACCTACCGAGAGCTTTGAGGTTGAAAATACATTATTCCAGAGCAAACTAAATTCACCAAAATCTATGAGCGTAGATATGGGGTTTTAAATTTGTTTAAAAAATGATTTTGACGATAAAAATTTCCTTTTCGATATAAAATCTTTAGCTAACTACAGACACCCAATTACACGAGCCTAGTCAAGAGAGGTTACACATTTCTACCAGTTGCTGGGCTCCATTAATAAAGTCCAGTGAATAGTCATCTGCGAAATAAAAAAACGAAAAAAAAAAAATGTAGCTCAAAAAGATGGCTAAGAGAGACTTTAGGACTTAGTTAAAGAGATCGTGTCTAAATCAAGGAAATCCTACGCCGAACTAGGAGTCGAACCCTTAGTAAGGTTGTGACAGAGCGTCGCATGAGGTTAGCTGGACATGTTCTCCGACAAAATAAATTACAGCCAAATAAAAGTTGCTATGACATCCAAGTACAACTTGGATTCCTCAGAGCAGGTGGGAAGAGGCTTCAGAAATTGCCAGTCACAGATTTTTGTGGAAACATCTTGTCGTCAAATGTGCGGGAGGGTCTAAGTCAGAAGAATAGCCCATAAGGTTTTTTAAATAAAACTTTTCAACAGTAAGATAATGCACCATAGATACCTCAGAATATGTATTTTGTTGACATTCAATACCGGAAGAGTGCCCCAAAACCCTCCCTGAAAAAAAATCCTGGCTACGCCCTCTATAACAATATCCTTTTATTGTGGGCAATTTTGTTATGGTATAACAAGTGAAAATTCTGCAGAGAAACACGGTGTCGCAGTTCCTGCATATTTCAGAAGTTATTGCTGACAGAGCATTTATTATTCGTCGACCTTCTGCCGCTTAAAGTCGAAAACAGAAGTGAAACAAGACAGATGGCGTTAAGTTGTAAAACGATCAACATTCGTGCCTCATCCATCCTTTCGCTAGACTGCAAGATCGAAGAAATAGAGCATTTTTTTTTAATGTTTGTTTTAATTAAAATGCTTCTGGTTTGAAACGGAAATGGTCAATTTCCCTAAGTTGCCCACTCCTGTGGTCAATGTGTTTTTAATGCCACAGAAACATAAAGATTTTGCTAATAGGATTATTTTAAAGTGTTTTTTTTTTCTCTTCTCTTCAGAATTTCAGCTTCAGTGCTCGGGAGGAAAGATTAAAGAACGAAGAATGTTTGGGTTCCACTCCGGACAAAAAGTGAGGGGGAGTGAGAGTAAATATCTCGCATCTGTCCGATCATCTTTTGGACTTTTGACATGGCTATTTCTCACTGACCAGACCGTTCCCCCAAGTCTTGACCCCAGTTGCGTAACTAGGGCTTAGAGGAATGGACACTGAACGAGAAGAAAAAAAAAAGAACGGGAACGAAGGTCACTGGACAATGGTGGAGATACTCTGTCCACACTGACCGACTGGACACCAGATGGACAGATATGGACACTAGTTGAAAAGAAAAAAAAACGTTTAAAAATAGTACACGTGGTATCAAGCGTACAGAGAACAAAAATGTTAAGGAAGGGAATGCTATGGTGCTTGAGATAAAACTGTATTCAAAGTATTAGCAGGACATACTTCTTATTCCATACGCTAGGTTAAAGTCGTACAAGTGCCGTTTTAACATGGAACGGATTGCCTGAATCAGCCAAGAAAACCCATGACCCATGAGTTTAGGTCTGTAATGAACATGCATGACTAGATGAGCTCACGTATACATGAAGGATGTCCTCTGCCATACAAGAGCGTCTGTCACTTTAAAAAATTAATAAAGTTACATGCTGTAACAAACATGTGTTTGCGGAGTATAACATTCATCATTAGGTTGAGTTTTCATTTTTAACTATGAAAATACGCATTGAATGATATGCTGATAAATGTAGAATTATTTTAGTAAAAAGATATATTAATAAAAAAAGTCAAACTTTTGGGTTACTGTAGTCTTTACTCTTTAGGATAACATGGAGGGTATTGTATGGCATGTTCAGACCAAAAATAGAACAAAGCATTGCTGGTATGTTATGGTAGTATATGAGCTAACCCCTGTCTATAATATAGTTTATTATCTTATAGTAGAGTGTGGTAAACGTTGTCCATGGTCTGGTGTAATTTCACACACTCTTAGTGGCGAAAGAAAAAAAAAAGATCAAACTAGATATATTGTATACAGTGAGCATACACCAACACTATTATTATTATTATAATTATAAATATGTTACAAATTTTCAAGAGCTGACGGAAATAACCTATATATAAATGTAAAGTAAACCTCATTATAGTCTCCCCTTAAGAGTCTCCTACGAGAGACTTGTGTATGATATGACGGATCTGCAGCAGTGACGCCCTCCGACAAGAAATGAACATCTTCCTTGGAATGTTCAGGGTCAAGAATTGGTCTGCAAGGTCAGTCACCAACCCTACGGCTTACATCACAATTGGGAGCTTTTTAAAATTGTATTTAACTACCACACCCTCTTAGTGTCAACAAGCTTGCAATGGACCTCATTTCCCAATTGTAAATAAACAAATTTAGCCACGTTATAATACTGATAAAATAATGAAAAATACGTATCACGTGACAGCCTTGTCTAATTTGTTTAGAACATATAGAGAAAATGTTGTTTGTTTACGTTTGGAGAATGCGGTCCATTTTTAGAATAATTACTAAAATTGTAAGAGCGAGTCTCAAAGTATGCACTGTGCGGGTTGGTTCAATCTCTTCTGTAGCTTGGTGTTGGGTTGACCATTTGTGAGATTTCCGATCTGCTTTAGTGTATGATCTAACCCCGTGTATATCGTACCTGCTGGATCATAAGTTAATATTGTTGTGTAACAATAACAAAGGCTTATAATCGATAACCATTCGTATTTTACAAAGAGGTCATTTCTGAACTCATTTATGCACTCCTCCTTATAGACTAGGGAGATTTACATTCTAGAGAAGTCTGACCAATACAAACTGTCTGTGTGGCTTACAAGGCTGCCTGGCCTTGCGCCTGATCTTGTGGTATGCTCTTCTTACTGTCATAACGATGGTCCCGAGTTCAAAACCTACTCGCTTCCATTCCCTGCCGTCCTGCAAGACGTTTGGTCTAGGAAATAAACGTTATTTTTGCTGAAACGTCCGAAACAAAGAACAGACAAACATTAAAATATGTCAGACGTTTTTGTTGAAACTTTCAAGACAGAAGAAACTAGATTGTCATCTCCACCATCTGCCGAGGTCCACTTTTACTTCAATAGATCCGCAATGACTTATTTTAGAAACAGGAAGGTGACCTACATTAGCTAACTAGCAAATGAAAGGTCAAGTTCAAGGTTAAAGTTAACATCCGCTTAATGAAAGTTGAATTTGTAGCTATAGTTTTTATTCCAGATCTATTTGACCATTCACTAAAGCAGCTCGAATAGAGAAATAGTAGCTATTGTTTTTATTCCAGACATATTTTTGCTTTTACCCGCGGCTCGCGGGTCTTTTTTTTTTTTTTTTTTTTTGCGTATCACTGTCGATATAGTCTTTGAGAGTGTTTTCAAAACTATTAAACGAAATAATAATGTTATAAGTAAAGCGAATGTGTTAATGTAAACATTGTATGAATGAGGATATCAAAATAGCTATTCGACTTAAATCCATTTTTTTCAAATAAAAACATTTGCTTGTAGACCTACATATATAGGCCTATCTATTTGATTAAAATTTGAAATGAATAGACTTAATTTTGTATGTTCATGTGTTAAAGTAGGCATATAAAGTAGATCTTGAGTTAGACATAGATCTAGATCTAGACTAATCTAGAAGCTAGAGCTCATTTGCTCTGCGCATGCGTGACCTTTTTTTATTAATTAGATGTATCCCATTCATGAATTATACTATTTGAATATATCTAATTTAGCGAACGAATTTATGAAAAATGCTTTAGAAAATCAAATGTTAATGTTAATAACGAAGATATACCATCATAGATTGAATTAGTGTTTTAGACCTAGCATTGGAAAGATTTGTAACATTACAATACTGTCTAATGAAAGATTGTTCGTATGGAAATCTGAATGCGCAGTTATAAGTAACGAATTTATGTAAAGAATGCTTTTGAAACACAAATTAGAAAATTAATTTTGTTAAATAATGAAATCAATAGTGCTTCTTTTGTATTTTCAAGAATCAAGGTAAAAAACTATAAATGCAAA
>JADKLZ010005243.1:14005684-14016104 GCA_021533235.1 Biomphalaria straminea | reverse complement strand
TAATGGCCACACAAAAAAAGAGATGCCATGCGAAAAATTTGAAGATTTTTGTATTAACACACAAGAAAGAGTAACCCGGGGGGGGGGTATTCTTCCTTGTACGTGATAGTTTAAGAAATAATCACCCAATAAGAGGAATATCATGATGTGGTAGTTAAATATGAATTTTCATGCGCTATCCCAACTATGAATTCTCAGACCGAAATCAATCTTGATGGTGTTCATAGCGATTGTGACAAAACGAATTTCTTCTGGAGCGAAACAGACTCTAACGGTTTGTCGTAGTTTTTTCAGAATCCATTGAACTTCTGAAACAAGGACAATGTTTAAGTTTCGTAAAAAGAGAGATGATTCAGTACTAAATAGTATTTGTATTTGCATATCCCTAACTATTGTAAAAGTTGATATATGCGAGATAATTATTTCAGATCAAGTTAAGAATTAATTGCGATCAACGATGAAGAAATTGAGTCTCACTAATATGACCATTGATGAAAAAAAAAAGATCTCGATAAAGTTATTGATCATTTTGCTTGCAAGAAAGCACGTAAGATTTATGTCTAGTTGTATTTTTATTAAATTTATTTTTCCTTACAAGTAAGCAATACTTTAACAATAACTACACCTTAGTTCGAGATGCCGCACTGGGCATCATAGACCCTAGCTACGCCACTGGTTGGTGTATTTCTTTCTATGTCTTTGTGAACTTCAGCAGCAATGGCTAGGTTAGAATCGAACAAAAAAAATATGTAACCCTCTTACTCTTTAGTATTTATCATTAATTGGCTTCTAAAAATAGAACTACTGGTCACGCAAGATGTGACCAGGTCAAGGGCGTTCATACGGTCGTGGCCACCTACAACTTGTGGGAGTTAAGGAGAAAGTGAGCGGTGGTGAGGGGAAGGGGGGCAGGCTTTACGTCATCGGCTAATTGGAAAAAGATTTGAAACATTCACAGGATGGACTTCACGCGACTGTACGAGGCTGCTAATCCTATTTTGTATGAACATGGCTGCCTTATAACAAGAATGATAAAGTTTGTATATATATAATTTCTGAATGTAGTTTCCAGTCCGCTGACACACACACACACACACACACACCAAAGAGAAGTGGCCTAAAGATGAGTACCTTCTTCTTCTTCTTCTTCTAGCCAGCTTTATTGCTGCTGAGCTGTAAGATGAGTACCAAAATAGGAGAGTATCATTTAGAATATTATTTGCACAACTGAAAAATAAATTGCTAAAACTAGGGGTTTTTAAGAGTCTCAGCTTATATTTGCGTTTATCAAAACATCATTTGGAGTTTTGTCATGCCCTCGTGTGTCAATAATGACGTTCCAATTCTTTTATACCTACCTTTTTGGTTTTTCCGGTTTACAGAATATGAATGTACTTAATAAGCGAAGTATTTTACAAACCATGAATTGTTGTTCACTTTTCAGCAAATTTGTAAGTTTTTTTTCTTACAGCACAAAGTAATTTACAAAGCCTATATCAACTTACTCAGTCTGTCCGTCTGTCTGTCTGGTAAAATTTTGTACACGTTATTTCTTCCACACCTTTACTTAGATCAAGTTGAAACTCTACTCAATTATTTGCTGTACCTAATAAGACGTGAATGTATAAAAAAAAATTACCGATTAGTTTAATTATAATTTTAATTAATAATCTGCTTGGTATCGAAAAAAGAAATAAATGCTACTTATTGAGAGGTGGCTGTATATGTGGATTTATTCCCCTTCTTACGTATTGCACAAGATTTTCCCCCCAATTTCCATTCTCGACTCAAGTTTAAATGTTGTGTAATTATTCATAGTCGATGACACCTACTTAACTATTTAGTGTTAATGAATTTTTTCTTTTATATAGAAAAAAGAAAAACATAAAAAGATACTTTAAAAAGAAAAACAAAGCTTATATTAAGTGTAATTGGATCAATTAGTTCTGATTAGCCATGTAATTAAATGTCCGGTTTACTTAGACATGTAAATTTGTACAACAGTGGCGTAGCTACTGAATTTTAAAATCCCTCGGGCCCCCACTTGAGGGGCGCCCCCCAATGAGTGTTTTTTACATTAAAACTTAAATATTACACAAAATGCAGGGGCCCCGAAAGAGGTCAAGCTTCCGGGCCCTCAGACAATCTTAGATTTCCTAGCTACGCCTCTGCTGTGCAATAGAAAGATCCTTAGCAATTGTTTTTGTTTAGCTTTCACATTGCGCTAAGATCTCATCACTTGTAGGGACCAGTTGGGAAAGGGAGAGAAGAAGGATGTATCTTGGTGAATGTTTACATGATCGCTTTATGAATGTATAACAAAAAAATGTCCAATCAGAGCTCCTGATTCCTTAAGGGGACTAATTCAGCTTATACCATGAGATCTGTCAAATACGATTTCTTTCCCTTCTTATAGATACGAAACAAAGTATATATTAAATAGTTTATTAAGTCTTTTTTTTCATTGATTCACGTGATGTCAGGTAAAGAAAGGGTTATGAAACATTTCAATCTGATCCGAGGTGTGGGCGAAATAACGAGAACACACTTTTTACCAGACAGACAGACAGACAGACGGAGTGATATAAGCTTTGTAAAAAGGGAGCTTTTTTCTGCTGTATTGAGATATGTGGCAGTGATTATGCAGTTCATTCCTCTAGATTGTCTAGATAACCTTTGTTTTCAGATTAAAGATTTAAAAATATATTTTGCTTGTTTTAATTATTCTGGTTTGCAACTGTGATCTTTCAATATGGCGTCCTTGATATTGAACATATCTCCCAATATTAGTATTTTCCTTTTCTTACGATTTCGTCTAGGTTTTTATTATATCTCCGCCACCACATGTCTTCATATCCCTTTCTCTTCTTTATCTCTCTTACTCTATTTTATTGCTTCTAGAAGGTAGAAATGTTAAACAGAAAAGTGTAGACAAAGAGCAGGCTACTGTGATTAACTTTTTGAAATGAAAATCTCGAGATAGAGCATGTCCTCTGAGCCGTTGAAGAAGTTTGTGAGAACCACTGCCCTCCAGGCGTAATATCGATGTGTAATTCAAACTATAATCGTGTCTGTATGACCAGTGCACCAAAACCTTGGCGGAAGTGAAATGAGTGACTTCCCAGAAGTTTCTCTTTCACAATATTACAATCCCAAGTTTTCCCCCCCCCCCCCCCCCCCCCCCCCCCCCTAATTTCAATAACAAACAAAAAAAAATCGATCGAATAATAATGGCTCATTATCGGATAGGCCTATGTAGCTGTCCAAATGTGAGCTGTATCAGCTGTGTCCTCACAGTTTATACGTGTGGATGTGTGGGTGTGGATGCGTGTGTAGTTGCGTGGGTGAGAGATAGAGAGGAGACTGTTGTACATACTATTTCTTAATGTATGATTTCACGTAGTGTATAGTTCTCTTCTCTGTCTTCTAATGAGTTTTACTTTGTTTAAATTACAAATTACAACAATTATATCAAATCACTCTGTCTGTCTGTCTTGTCTGTCTTGTTTTCTGTCTGTCTTGTCTGTTTTGTCTGTCTGTCTTGTCTGTCTTGTTTTCTGTCTGTCTTGTCTGTTTTGTCTGTCTGTCTTGTCTGTCTTGTTTTCTGTCTGTCTTGTCTGTCTTGTCTGTCTGTCTTGTCTGTCTTGTTTTCTGTCTGTCTTGTCTGTTTTGTCTGTCTGTCTTGTCTGTCTTGTCTGTCTGTCTTGGCTGTCTGTCTTATCTGTCTGTCTTGTCTGTCTGTCTTGTCTGTCTTTTCTGTCTGTCTTGTCTGTCTGTCTTGTCTGTCTGTCTGTCTTGTCTGTCTGTCTTGTCTGTCTGTCTTGTCTGTCTGTCTTTTCTGTCTGTCTTGTCTGTCTGTCTTGTCTGTCTGTCTTGTCTGTCTGTCTTGTCTGTCTGTCTTGCCTGTCTGTCTTGTCTGTCTGTCTTGTCTAGTGAAAATGTTGAACACGTTTTTTCTCCCACACTTATTCTTTGATCAAGTTGAAACTTCCCACAATTATTTATTATACCTAAAAAAACATGAATATATTATAAAAATTATTCAAATTGTCAATTAATTGTTGGCAATTAATTTTTGTTTTGTTTTGATATTGAAAAATGGAAAATAAATAATACATTACTGAGATATATAGTTGTAAACAGGGAGTTTTTCCCTCCTAGATGAAAAGTAAAGTTTTTCTTTCAGACTTTGAATCTAAGAGGCAGATATTGTTAAGGTCAACTATCTTTATGGTGGTTAACGAGCAGGGTCTCATGTGGCTAGCACAACGCCAACCGCCTTTACTTTCCTAACTATATATGTCTGCACGCTGACACAAACAACAACACTGCATTCTAAACACTTGGTAAAGAAAAATCCTTAGAAAAATGTATTGTACAATACATGAGAAAACTGGATGGAAAATTCGCACCAAGAAATATGCCAGCTCTAACAAGACCCCTCTATAGTGAACAGATTACGTTGGTCAAGTCACCTCGAAAGAATGCCAGAGGACAGACGAGCAAAGATTGGTCACCGCAAAAAAAAAAAAAAACAATAAGGAAGACGCCCCGTAGGCAGACCACGAGTAGGGTGTCTTAATGAGGTAGAGGCAGATCTACAACAGCTAAAATTCGGGCGTGGAGACGTCAAGATCAGGATAGATCAAAATGGAGAGATGTGCTAGACAGGCCATGGCTCTCCGTATGCTGTTATATATAGTTATACATAAATCATGTTGTGTGTGAGTGTTTTTAAACACTTTATATTTCTTGAGTTCATTAGGTAACCAAAAAGTCAATGCAACCCAGCCACGCTGTTTCGTATTCCTTTTGTGTCATTAGATGTAATGAGTTTTCCAAACTCACCGCTGTCAGACTGTCTATACTCAACAACTTAGCGTGGGACTCAGCATCCTTTTCCATTACTTGAAGTCAGTGGCGTCACTAGGCAGGTAAGGGGAGTGCGGGCCGCACCGGGTGACACCCAAGTTGGAAAAATTGCACTTTTCCAAAATGAAACTTTTGAAAAACAAATTGCCACCTCTAACGTCTTTTACAGATTAGTATCAACATGTCCTAAACATTCTTAATTTAATTGGACTTGTAATGATCCTCTTAAGAGAAAAAAACATACGTAGCAGACGCTAGAAGAAAGTTTCTGAAGCTCAGAAATGTAGGAAAAAGCTTGGCGCCCTGGGCCTTGCCCTGGAAAAATTTCAATGAGCTCAAGGAGCTTTCCAAACATCTTTTCTGACCAGTTGAGTGCCCTCAGTAGCGAACGTAACATGTTTTATTGTAATATATTCAGAAACACGTAGATATAAGCCTCTCGCATGTCATTAGACTATTGGCTCCCTCTACATAAATCAGTTTAAGGCAACTTTCATAGCCACTTCTCAGATGGTGCCCACGAAATTCAGAACTATTAAAAATGTGTGACACCTTGTGAGAGGTGGACTGCCATTTTTTTCGTTCATGTTAAGTCTTAATTTGTTAAATTTGTTTCGTCTTCTCTGATGGTATGTCTCACAAATGTCAATTGAATTTCTATTGTCAATTTCTTTAGACGGCAAATATCTGTGCGAGAAAAGATTTCTCTGTTGGTAGCATTATCTCGGTATCTTCTTCGTAGGATCCTTCCCAGCCATCACTGCTCAGCCTCTTTTCAGCTTTCCACGTCTTCGAAGTTAGGTGGCCGTTGGGATAATGATTATATTGAGTAGGTTAATTGATTTGCTTGTTTATATAGTTTGTACTTTTTGAAAGACGGCTCAAGCTTTCCAATCGACATAGAACACTTTGATATGCATTTCCATCACTTGCGATAACACTGCCTAAATAGGTTGACTGCTATTTGTTTAGGATCTGTATGACCAATGTTGATGGGGTACTTGTTAACCTACACCAAATTTGCATAAATTTGAAGGCGTCTATATCCATTATGTAGTGTATACTAACTAGATTGTATTTCAAAGTAATGCTATGTCGTCTGCAAAATACAACTCGGTTTGGTTTACGCCATGGGAACCCAAATACAACATTCTTTGTTGGTATTCCTGGCTTTGCTCGACATAAACCTGTTCAGTGCTAGATTTCTTTTTTTTTTTACAAGCAGCTGAGAAACATGATTATACTTTAAAACCTTTTCCGAGAGGAGCTCTTAAAAATCTTCTACATAATAACTTTTGATAAACTATTTAAAAAAAAACAATATTGTAAAATAGAATCAAAAACCATTTTCGGCTGTAATCAGTTAATGTATTAGCTAACAGTTTTATTGTTCAACATAAAGAAGCAAATTAAACAATAGTTGTTTTTTAGAGGGAGATTTCTTTCATGATGAAGGGGGTGACACCCTGAGCTTCACGCACCGGGTGATACCGACCTTAGCGACGCCACTGCTTCTAGTACTTAAGCGCAGTGCTTCTTTTTTTTTTTTTTGCAAGTAAATTGGTGCCACTAGTCAGTGATGGTTTGGTTAACTTTTAACTACTAAAAAATGATTAATAAACGTTAGCATACAAGAAAAGTACTACATTTTCCCCCACATTGAAAAAGGTGCAGCGCAAAAAGCACTGCTTAAGCGTATCTCGAATGAAGAGAATTATCTATTAGGTTTGTGTGGTCTGTCTGTCCGTCCGTCCGTCAAGCGCACATCTCAAAAACAACAATCCAAATCCATTACGTTTCATTGGTTGATTTTTAGGGACAAGTACTCACAGCGGCCTTATAAAGGAATTCAATTTAAAATTAGAAGACTGGAACAAAAGGACAAACAGAAAGACGACAACAACTAAAGTTACAAAAGTAACTGTTTTACTTCAACACCGAACTATGATGTATTTGGAGTTAAGTGACCAGGTTGCGTAGCTCAGGTCACGTGACGTCCATTGTCTCGAGATTTATTCCCTCCTCTACTGATTTAAAGCAGACCACCGGATACGGCCCCCTCCTTTTTGTCCGACACAATGGTTCCCCACTGGCTGTCCAGGCAAGGGTCAAAACTGACCAGCCGTAACAGCGTCCCGTTAATCAAGAAGATTACACCTCGGGACAGGCGCGTTTTTATCACTACAAGGTCACGTCTGCTTAGCAAAAGGGGGGGGGGGACGAAAAATGAAAAGGGACTAGGGAAGAGATACGGCTCTGTGCGTGTGGATGGTCAGCAAAAGACTGGACATATACTGCCCTGTTGACGTCTAGATGTCTGCATGTCCTCCGAGAGGATAACTAACATTTGGCCTGTGCACTGACATCGTTGCATGCCCTCCCCTGCCCTTGAGGTTGTGATTACACACATGGTTATGTTGCTCAGGGGGTCACTCTAACAGGATTAGCTGGATCAACATATCGGGATGAACAATTGACTCCCCCATACACAAACATTCGCTGTTCATGTTCATGTTCTCTGTTCATGTTCTCTGTTCATGTTCTCTGTTCATGTTCATGTTCTCTGTTCATGTTCTCTGTTCATGTTCATGTTCTCTGTTCATGTTCATGTTCTCTGTTCATGTTCTCTGTTCATGTTCTCTGTTCATGTTCTCTGTTCATGTTCATGTTCATGTTCTCTGTTCATGTTCATGTTCTCTGTTCATGTTCATGTTCTCTGTTCATGTTCATGTTCTCTGTTCATCTTCACAGACCTTGTCAGAAACATTCGAGTGAGCCCTAGGACGTATGTAGAGTGTATGCAGCACTATTGAAATCAACTAGAAATCATCTTTTAATATAGTTACTAAATCTGTTGAGTTGTTTGTCTTATACATTTGGACCGATAGGAATAAGTGAGTAGGAAATAATGTTTATAAGTTACTTTAGATTTCCTTTCTCTCTCCGCCTCTCTCCCTCTTCTATCTTTCTCTCTCTCTCTTTCCCCTCTTTATCCCTCGCTCTCTACTTATCCCCCTCCCTCCAGTGGCGTAGCTAGGGTAGGGGACGAGGGGGGAGAATTCGAAAATCCCCACGGGCCCCCACTTGAAGGGGGCCCTGAATGTATTGTTTTTTACATTAAAAATTAAATACTTCCAAAATGCAGAGGCCCCCAAAAGGTCTAACCCCACCGGGGCCTCCAAACGATGGAAGTTTCCTAGCTACGCCCCTGCCTCCCTCTATCTCCATATTCCCCTTCCGACTCTCTAACTCTCCTTCTATTTATTTTTCTATCTTTATGAGTGGGGTTGCTCGATTGTAATTCGCCTTCTCCGAAATTCTTAATGTTTTGTGTTGTTTTTTTTTACTTCGAATTGTTAGCCTCTTAATGATTATAAGTTTGATTACAACTTTATGTATTCCCCAGCTTCAACACTCCACTTCAAAAAAAAAAAAATATTCTTAAGTGTCCAGGTTGTGACTTGTATTCTCTCCTCTACTGACCTACAGAAGCAGACTACCGGATACGTCACCTCCTTTAATTCCGACAAAATAATTCCCCACAAAATATTTTTTTTTGTCGGGGCACTAGACGCCGTCACTCTTTTGTCCAGTTCAAAACACAACAACATTGTCTTACGATTACAATCTCCTCCTCTCGAGTCGCTCATCTCAAGCAGATCGCAGTTGCGTAAGTGTACATTTAGACTATTTTCTATTGGTTAGTTCTTAACCAATCAAATTTCTGTTAAATTAATTATATAATTAAAAACCAGGAAAACTTCTTCCACCAATCTAAAGACTCGAGACTTTAATGACATTATTAGAAGTCCATTGACTCCTGATGTGCTAACTAAATCAAACTTATATCTTAACTGACGTTCTGAACTTCTGTTTGCTGTTTAATTAATTTATTTTGGCCTCAATTTCTGATACAACTTTATATTCTAGTATTTCATTTAAAAGAGTTAACTCTTTGACCCCGCAACGACGCTAACATCGTTGATTCCATCCAAACGTGGAAAATAATTTCGGTATCAAAGAGTTAAGGGGGGAGGGGAGAGCAGTAGATGTCATCCCCCCCCTCGTCCCCCCCCATCCCATTCTGATTTAATACTTTTAATACAAAGGCAGACAAAAGAGTATTCTATAGATGTTCAGCTAATTTTGTTCACAAACTAGATCTATGATTTTTGCATAAAAATGAAACCCCACACTCCGAAGTAGATGTTAATGTAATCGCCCCACCAAACCTCATCGAATCGGCCAACATACGAGAAAGGGGAGGACGACATACTATAAAATTAGCTAGAATATCAATAAGAAACATATATGCATATGCAATTAATTCTGTTACCTAACTGTTATTTGTACAGTGGATGTGGCATAATATGTAGGTCACAGCTGGGGCTGCACAGCCACGGGAAACACTGTATTCTTCACAAATCTTCGAATTCGAAGACAAGCCTATTATTGTTATTTGTACAGAGAAAAAAACAACAACAATGTATCTCCGCCCCTCCGCACTCGAAGGTTAGGGGCGGTGGCAGGATTGATGGAATCGCCCCCCAACCCCACCAAATAGGCCAACATACTAAAAAATTGTTAGAATATAAATACTTAGTATTTATTATTAGTATAAGTAAATACTTTGCATACAAATCGTGTAATTTCTCTACTAAAAAATCGCCCGCCCCTACCCCTGCGTTGGGGTGGACGAGAAGGGGGGGGGGTCTATCGTCCCTACCTCCGCGACCCACATTGGACTATTAGACCCGCCAGTGGTATCATGTGGACAGCAGAAACAACTAAGTGCCCTTACTTCCCAACGGTATGTCAGGTACCCTTAAAGTTGTATGGACTGATAGATCCTAAGTTCCGAATTCCAGTCTTCATCGGGATCTGATCTCGATACCCTTCGAATTGGAAGACAAGTCCTTTACTCGACCACCTCACTACGTAATATAATAAAAATGCAATATTATATAGTATTAAACGACTTTACTACGTAACAAAGAAAAGAAAAACCCGAATTGTCGCTACTTTCATTGACTGATGGATTTCAACTGTATACACAAGTGACTGTTTATCTGTCAATAAGTCGCGATTGCCATTTTTTTTTTTACTTAGAATATATCAGTTTCTGTTCATCAGTGCTTGTAAAATGCTCTTTCTTCCCTAGTGCTATTAGAGCATGAAATGGGTTGTCTGAGCTAGCCAGGAAAACCTGCGACTTAGCGGAATTTAAATCATTGATTAACATGCATGACTTGATGCATGACGCGTAGAACGTAATCATCTTTTTTTTTTTTTTTTTTTTTTGCAGTAAGATAAGAAAATAAGACAAGTGCATTCAGCACGACAAGGCAGGCATCCAGAGCAAACAAAGTTGTGTCAAATTTGTACAGGGAGATATCCAGATAGCAGTGCACATTCGCAATTCAGCGTATACGTCTATATTATAAAGTTATATTAGGATCTGCTTCAATACAAATAAGCGGATAGTATGTGAGGCTTCATGTATGGATGCAGCGTATCTTGAGCTGACCTGATTTATCGAACGTTACTT
>JADKLZ010005243.1:13994173-14005143 GCA_021533235.1 Biomphalaria straminea | reverse complement strand
TTTTTCTGTTGAGCTTAATTATGAATCTGTGTATATGTAAGGGTTGTTAGTCTCTGGTTTGTGTGTGTGAGTAGTTTTAGCGATGACTAGTTATCTCCTCCCCCCCCCTCCCCACTTCAAATGCTTGAATGGACATGATAAGAACGGGACAATAATAATGAAGCTAATCAAGATAAATAACTGTATTCAATGGTTTTCACTTTCACTTTACTTTCTCTTGTAACCCTAACCCAAACCCTAACCCTTCCAGTTCAATATCTTTTGGTTGATACATTATAGAAAAGTGACATGACTTCATTACACCATAAAAAATAAAATAAAAATTCGACTTTAAAAAATCAGTAGGCGGCTCCTGCGGCTCAGACCTCTCTCCTACATTGCACATGTGCTTTATTCAATATCACACTGATGTTGCGAACAGACATAAGAAGCCTATAAAATGTTTTTTTTTTTTTAAATGTAAATATCGTATGTGTAAACAATGTGTATTATGTATTTAAACAAAAGCTTTCTTAGGAATATTGGTAGCTGCTACACTTACAGTTAGATGATGAGACTGCAATGACATTCATATATCTATGAAGCGATCTCTTCAACCATTGTAACGATAAGCATAAAATTTCGTACTTCTAGATATTTACAGGAGATTCTTTCGACAGATTCGTAATCTTACCACCGTTTTCTAACAAATAATTTTATTTTCAGTTTTTCACCGCAGTCTATTTTCAAAGCTTTTTTTAAAATTCAGCATATTAAAGAATTTGTTTTCTTTTTTCCCCTAAGTCTCCTTTTTAGCGGCCCCCGTAAGGGAAAAAGCCGCTATTAGGTTTGTGCAAAGTGTCCGTCTGTCCGTCTGTCACACTCAGGGCGCCAAAACTAGAAGAGATACGAAAAATATTTTTTCACCATTAAATGCGGCTTGAAAAGTTTAGGTGCAACGGCTACTTTTAGTTTTCTAAAAGCAAACCGTTTAATTTATAAAAATTATTATGCAAGCGATTTTTTAATAATAAAACACCAATTGTGAAGCAATTACGTAAATCTAAGGGAGGAAATGTTACTAGAAAAAATACTCTTGACATGTAGATATCTCGCACATTTTTTAAAATGAATTTCTGTCTGTCTGTCCGTCTGTCCGTCTGTCAGACTCAGAGCGCCAAAACTAGAAGAGATACGAAAAATATTTTTTCACCATTAAATGCGGCTTGAAAAGTTAAGTTGCAATGGCTACTTTTAGTTTTCTAAAAGCAAACCGTTTAATTTATAAAATTAATTATGCAAGCGATTTTTTAATAACAAAACACCAATTCTAAAACAATTACGTAAATGTAAGGGAGGAAATGTTACTATAAGAAATGCTCTATATATACGGGTATCACGCACATTTTTTAAAATGAACTTTTAGCAGCGGCTTTCGTGTACTAGCGTAAAGCCCGGAAATGACTTGATTCTATACTAATTTCTTAAATTTTTTTAAAAATCTGATTTTTAAAAAAAAAATTGTTTAGTGCCCCCATTAGAATGAAACAAGCACATTTTTGTGCGTTTTATCTGTTGGTTTGTCTGTCCGTCACGGTTAGAAAAAAATACTAAAGGCTTTTGAAAATATGATTTAACCTTTACTGTTCTTTCAGAAATATTGCGATAGTTTAAGGATGGGAGCATACAGGAATTGAGCCAGGGACTTAGAAGGAACATCCGAAACATCTTGCGAATAGGCGGATCAGACAGGGATACGACTTCGACGGGGGCCGCCTCTGAGTTTGTGTATCACACAAACTCTCTTTGTAATCTTGTTTTTGTAATATGCTTTATGTCATTTCCACTTCCTTTTGGACACGGTCCAAATTTATACAATGAAACCGATCCTAACAGTATTACATGATATGTCTCCAGTCTTATCCTCCTAAGTCTACTTATTTTTTCATTTCCAGTTCCTTTTGACGCTTTCAAAAAAAAAAAAATTTTTTAGAGAGAGAGAGAGAGAGAGAGTAATGTAATGATATTTTGTAACATACAAAATGAATCGTAACAGCATTGAAAAGTTAAATCAAGATCTAATATTATTTCGCTATATTCAAATGTCGTTAAATAAACGATTAAAATTTATCAATTTTTCAGACTCTTAGAAAATTAGATCCAAGCCGAAACATTCTTCATGGCGTGCAGGATCCGAACTCTGGACCATCGTGATGACATTCCAAAACGCTTGTGATCTCTATGTGTGTGTGAAACTTCCTTATTGTAGTATGGAACTTAATCATGTATATGAAATACCATTTGACCTAATTATTAAATTATTTTTGTCTATATCACGGCATATTAGTCCGTTAAACTTAATTAGCTACTTGAAATTTTTTCAGAAGGCAAAGGTCAAAGGTCAGTAATTCCATGTACTGGACGCTTGATATCACCGCAGATTATTAGCTTTTTGTGGACATTTCTTCTAGTAGATGACTTGGTTATATCACATCATGTTCTTACTCCCCCTCTTTATATATATTTAAATTTATTTATTTATTACCTCCCCCCCCCCACCAATCATACTAAACAGCTCACCGACCAACTTTCTTTTCATCTCTTAAGATGTCCTGAATCTAGTGCACTAAGCTGAGTGATTCAGTGACCTACTTTGATCTGGCTTGAGAAATAGACTAGGAGTAGGTTCTATGTGACCTCATCGCGAGAATCCCGGCTCAGGACATTCTCTACTAATACTTCAAGGTCATCGTTTCTTTATTCATTTCCTCAATCACTCATTACTGTATCCAAACTGGGTGTTATTGTTAATGTGTGGCTGTGTGACTGTGTGACTATGTGACTTTGTGACTATGTGGCTGTGTGACTGTTTGGCTGCGTGACTATGTGACTTTGTTGCTGTGTGACAATGTGACTGTGTGACTGTGTGACTATGCGGCTGTATGACTATGTGACTATGTGACTGTGTGGCTGGTTAGTCATGCAATCCTCAATCAAGCTTGTTCTTGTTTTTTTTTTTTAACTATAACAATATTTTCTATAATTAGAGTAGTGTTTACCATGAAAATGTTTTACATGTTTCGGATGTTCCTTCAGAGTTGAAGATAGTTTACTACTTAGTCCAAACCTCCCGCAGGACGAAGGGGGGGGGGTGGGAGCGGGCAGGGTTTGAACCCGGCACCATCGATAAATCCAAACGACAGTCCTGTGCGCAAACCGCACAACCGGGTAGCCATCCATAAATAGACATATATTGTCTGTTTAGAGTTCCTCTTTTGTGTGTCAAATTTAAGATGAGTCTGGCATCTGCTTTTAAAAATGGAATCGTGAGGAGAAGCGACAATTGTGCATTTTAGAGTTTCTGGTGAACAAGAAACTCTTCGTCGCTGTGTGGCTGAGTGGCTGTGTGACTGTGTGACTATGTGGCTGTGTGACTGTGTGACTATGTGACTGTGTGGCTGTGTGACTGTTTGGCTGTGTGACTATGTGACTGTGTGGCTGTGTGACTGTGTGGCTGTGTGACTGTGTGGCTGTATGACTATGTGACTATGTGACTGTGTGACTGTGTGGCTGTTTAACTGTGTCGGAGTTTTTTTTTTTGTTTTTTTTTGAAAACGTGAAAGAATTCCGCATTTTAAATCTTCTTGTCTTATAAATTTCAGAGAAATAGACAACCGTCTCACAAAGGTCAACGGCGTTTTTGGTTGCCTTAGACTGAGAGTATGCCGGAATAGGCCTCTTCACCTGACAATAAAAATCAATGTTTATAAAGCAGTGGTTCTCACCACTCTTTTGTATGGCCCTGACACCTGGGCGCTCAACCGAAGGCATCCAAGGCTCCTTGAACGCTTCCATCAAAGCTGCCTTCATGATGAGCATGGCAAAACTAGATTACAGAACAACTATGTTCAATTGGAGGCAGGGTGGACAGTATAGAAGCACTAATTACCATTCGACAGCTGCACTGAGTAGGACATTTGTCCCTCATGCGAGACGACCGCATGTCAAAGGCGATCTTCTTTGGCTAACTTAAAGAAGGACGACATAACAGGAGTGCCCCCCGTAAGAGTTATAAAGATAAACTCAGACGCCATTTTGCCCTCACTGGCATAGAGGAAAGTAGCTTGCAGTAGATGGCATCTGAAAGAGACAATCGGAGAGCTCTTACAAAGGCTGCGGGACAAGCATTTGAGACTCAATGAAAAGCCATTATTGACAGGCGCACAAAACGGAAAGAAAACTTAAATAGACCGCCATCGGATAACGGCTTTGTCTGCAGGAGATGCGGAAATACATACAGGTCGCAACCGGGTCTTCTTAGTCATGTGAATCACTGCACGCATCCTTAATCTTCAGAATCAAAGACATTGCCATTATCTTACACACGTTCCTTCAGAAAAAGATAATGACGTCCTCCTCGTGTGTTAATTAGAGACTTTAATTCTACTAAGTCATTGGTATTCCTGGCTGATTCAAGCAACCCGTTGCAAGTTGTAATATCACTAGGGAAAAAAAGAGCACTTATTACAAAATTCGAAATTCGAATAAGAAATGTGCCTCTACAATTGTACCCAGTCGTACTAAAACGAGGCGACCATTTCCATCAGTAATTAGAAGAGCAATCAGTATAGAGAGAGAGAGGTGTGTATGTGTGGTAGGGGGTGGAGAGGTGGAGGAAAATCATGTCAAGGCCACATAGTTGACAATCTTACAAAAAAAAAAAAAAAACCTGAGCAGTGTTAAGGGTAGCCCAGAACCAATGTGAGTAATGTCAATGACCTGATTCCGTTTCCCAACGAAACATTATTCCTACGTGGTTTATAATTAGTCCAAGCTAATGTCACGTATGACATGTAAGACAATGGTGTTCAAGTCAATGGTTCTCAATCCAAAACAATACATTGGAGATATCTTGTGTTTGTTTGTGTATGTGAGAGAGAGAGAGAGAGAGAGAGAGAGTATGTCTCTCTCTCTCTCTCTCTCACATACACAAACTTTATATATATATTTCCCCTTTCAGACCATGTGGTGTATAGGGCAGTTGATGTAAAGGTCATCTGATTCTGTGGCCCACGGTTGACGAGGGTGTCATGTGGCCAGCACAACGACCAACCACCTTTACTTTTCCCCAACTAATGTCAGGTACCCATTAAAGCTGGTTGGACTCAAGGGCGCCCGAAAATCCCGAAATTAAAAATCCCAGTCTTCACCGGGATTCGAACCCTGGACCTCCAGTAAGGAAGTCAAGCGTTTTACCGCTCACCCACCAGGCCCTTAATACACACATATATATATATAATATAAAATACACACATATTTTGTGTTATAACGTCTACTTGTTATTTGTTTTTCGTATTTAAGGTTTGAAATGCAGGTCTTCAGAACTGAACAAAAACAATCTAGAACTGCTGCGCCCACAAAATATCGAAATCGGCTCTTAATCTAGATGTAGGTAGGAGAAATGAGGCATGGTTACTTACAATGTTAAACTGTAACAATGTAGCAATGTAACAATGTAGCAATGTAACAATGTAGTAATATGAAAATTTAGGAATGTAACAATAAACCAAATATTAATATAGCAATGTAACAGTGTGGCAATGTAACAATATGAAACTTAGCAATGTAACATTCTGAAACTTTAGCAATGTAACAATTAATCAAATATTAATATAGCAATGCAAGAATGTGGCAATATGACCATACTTATATTTAGCAATGTAACAATGAACCAAATATTAATATAGCAATGTAACAGTGTGGCAATGTAACAATAAACCAAATACTAATATATTAATGTAACAATGTGGCAATGTAACAATAAGACAAAGTAGCAATGTAACAATAAACCAAACATGGTAATGTAATAATTTGGCAACGTAAAAATGTAAGAACACCGCAATGTTACAATGTAGCAATGCAACAAGGTTACAGCGTAGCAAAGTGACAATGTAGCAATGTTCTAAGTGAAGATATGATACTATAACACTGGGACAAGGCTTGCGGAATGCGAATCGTTTGGCTTCTAAGGGAGATGACTGGACACGAAAGATGACGAAAACCTGTGGTGAGTAAGTTGCGGAAAGCGAGGCACTAATGGTGAGTAATTAAACCACAAGTTCCTCATCGGCTCTCGCTTTGCGCATGCCTCATCACTTTTGATTGATGCCTTATAAATGGTTACTTGAGCAAATATTTTAAACACTTTAGAAATTTCGAGTCGATTCAAAACAACCCCAAACCAACAAGAAATGTGTCCAATTGTCAAACTCAGTGCAAACATAAACAATGGAGCTATATTACGGGGCTGCTAATCTGTGCTATGGATTGATATTTAGCGTTCACACTTACAACATCACATAGCAAGCTCAGCTTTTGACTCCATAAAACATATTTCTTGAGTGAGAATGTTCAAAGAAGTTGAACACAGGGCCGGACTAAGGCCACTGCAACCTATGCTATCATGTCATAGACAATAAATAATTATGCAAAGTTTCAACTTGATCCGGGAATAGGAAGTGGGAAAAATAACGGTTTCAAAATTTGACCAGACAGACAGACAGAGTGACTTGATATAAGCTCCTTAAAGAAAAAGACACAGTCATTGAATTCATACATTAAACTTTAAAGTTCATGTATGAAGCAGCAATGCAAAGGTTTGCTAAAATATAAAAAGCATAATCACATACTGATATTTCATCGAGGGTTTGTACTGTTCATTATTAATACGCCACATAGAGGTTGACGTTTGGCTCATATTACAAAACATCCTGAATTTTGTTATATTTTATATATATTTATTTTTGTTAACGTTGTTTTAAAATTGGTTTATATCTATGTGTAAAGAATATGAATATTTTATTTCAAAACAAATATACGCATACATAAGACAACAGCATCCTGTATTTCTATGTGATACAAGTTTAAAGCAATGGTGCTATAAGTTTTGTAATAGCGATTTTTTTTAAAATCTAAACCTGACAGAACAAGAGAATTTAATATCATGTATCATTTCACTTTAGTGGTAGTTAAGTTTGGGAAAGGAATTAGTGTCACAGAAGTGACATAAACAACTCTTCCTATGACATGACTCAGTTCATGATTCAATCAAATCAATGACTTTTCATTACATATGAATCATGGGATTCCTCTGCCGGTACAGGACTAAGTATGAATAACACACATCGATGTGTAGTCTTTTTTTTTAAAACAAATTAGACGCATTAACTTAGTCATTGGTTTCCTTGGCTGATTTATCAATAAATATTTTATTTCTGCACAGAGTCGTTACTTTGAAAACAAATACTGATCAATCAATGACGTTCTTCGGACTCCTCCATAGTGACAATAAATTGGTGCAACAAACAGAAGAGCTGAGGACATTTGATTCCGTGGTGCTAAACAGTGCACTGAAATGACTTTTGAAGATCACAAAGTTATAATCACCTGCTTTATCTTACCCAGCCGATACACGAAATGGCTAGCGCTAGTTCTAGGTTTTTACTCTATGTATACAAATAAAAATTTCAAGGTTCATAAGCTAGTAGACTTCTCCGTTAAAATATGTGTGCGAAGTTATTTTTGAGATTCAAAGCTTGCCAGGGGAGAGGGCGCTATCGTGCACCTAATGTGGAGGATTAATACGAATATTTACCAAATAGAAACCAGAAAATGTGTCCGCTGTACGACAGAGTAGCTAACATTGTAAGTAACATGAAGCCATTTCCCGAGGGGCGATTGTGTCCTGAAATGAAGAATGCTGTTGTTGAACGTTGAAGCTATCAACCTTTCTCATGACATTTACTAGGCGAGTGAAATATATGAGTAAAAATATCTCCCTTCAAAACAAATAGACAAAGCAGATTTCCAAATGTTTTCTTTTGCCACTGACAATTGTATCGACATATCCGATAGCACTCAAAATCTTGGTAGTTATTCGCTGTACAAACAGTAGTTTTGATATCAGAGAAGTTATGAGAAGCATGCATGGGATCACCACTGGCAAAGTCCTGTCAAAGAATCACAGAGGATCTTTCTCTTCCATGGGAGTGACCTCTAATGGTGCCAGAAGTATGGTTGACAGCAAGAGTTTGAAAGGTTGTCGAGTCTAGAACTGAGCCTCGGTAGCTTCATTGAATTATTTACCAACCAAATCTATGTGGCATGTTATTCTGAACCATGTGATGACGTTCAGATTGAACAATGTTAGTCGTTTGAAAAATCCAAGTGCGGCCAACGTGTCAAGTGCCCAGACAGAGCTGCAACTGGAGCTGATTGACTTCAAAAGCTAGACAAACATGTTTGACAAATCCCACGTGATTCAGAAACTGATTTCTATTCTGTGTTGCTTAATGTAACTTTTCTAAATCGCCAAAAAAAAATAATAATAAATAACAACACAAGCACAGATGATGACAATTATTACAAGCTATTATTTGTGCGGACAAACCTTTTCAGTGATCAATCATGTCATGTGACGTAATCATACCACGGACCAACATCTAGACTTCCAGACTTGGCGCTACAACATGGCGTGCCATCGATGCATCCGGATATTAAAAAGTTGCTTTAAGATAAACTTCTCATGGATTCATAAAGTAATAGATTCACGAGTTTCTAATAAAAATAGTTTATTTATTCATTTTCTTTTACTTTTTGGTTGATGTGGCCTGTGACACAAGTGTCAGAAATTAAAGCAAGCCAATAGCGTCTACTGCTGATAACAGCTCGGATGTCATGACACCCTGCTCTGTGCATACTTCCTCGTTGGTTATTTTATTTTGCCACCTTCTTTTAAACTTAAATAGCACCATGGTGGAAACATGTACAGTAGAGATGCTACTTTAATTTATGTGTATCAAACGAAACTGCTTTGTTTAAATTCCATTGGTTAGAGAGGCTTCACGTGTTCAGCGTTCAGAAATGTTGATTCATCAAAAAGCACAGCAACAAAATTTTAGTCTGCAACTTTTAATGAAGAATTTTCGGCGCGTCATTTTGACATGGCCGATATGACGCGGCGAGAATGAAACAGATTATGTTTTTCATCTTGACTGTCTCTAGAACTTTGCACCTCTTACTTGTCATTGCCCAACGTAAGTAGCACCAGTTTGAGGTATGTTTGAAATACATTTTGGGGGCCTTTTAAATAGGACCCTTAGGACACGACCAAGGAAATGTATTATTTATTTTAATGGACCTCATTCACCAATCCTAAACAAACAACATTTAGTCACGTGATCATATTGATAAAACAACTAAAAAAAACTGTCACGTGACAGCCATCGTGTATTAAAAATTAGATCGTAAATTCTATGGAAGAGATAGAGCACCATGTGGCTAAATGTTGTTTGTTTACGCTTGGTGATGAGGTCCATTCTTTTATTAAAGTAACGGCTCTTTGAGGCATTCCGCGTTTCCCTTCCCGGCAAATCCTTCGCATTCCTGCAGTCTACGTCCGCTAATCGCAAGTAACCGCCACCACGATCTCCCTGGTGGATGATACAGGGTTAGCAAACTGTTCTCTTTTCTTCCCCACATAGAACTGAAGGTTATGGCTCCTTCCACCTCTTAGCCAATCTTTTTCAATGGACGAGGAGGCCAAAATGAAGCTGGAAAAAAAGATAGCACGCTGCTATTTTAAATAGCAGTTTCCACAGAATATTTCTTTTATTTAATGATAATAGGGGTTAGAGTGGTGAAATAATTGTATAGTATATTATCTTTATCCTTGAAATCCATTTAGAAGAAAAGATTTTAATTAAATAAATCACATGATACATTAGTGGAATATGAACATGTTTCGTGTGTAGTGTGTATTTATACTATATTAATGCTAGCCAATGACATATAGCCATAATTGTTAAACTATTTCTTGGTAAATGAAGGTGGCTATGGGCAGTGAATACAAGATAGCAAGATGACTGCTGCAAATATGAATTCTTTGGTGTATGTGTGTGTGTGGGGGGGGATAAAAAATGCGCCATTTATTTTAAATCTAAATGCATTATTATTAAGAGCAAAACAATCGCTCAAGAATTTGTATAAAGGAGGAATTATCTCTCTTTTTAAAATATTTTTAAAGTATTTTTTAAAAATTATTCTTGTTCTTACTTAGAAAAATTACAGAACAGAAGAAGCATTGGGAACATTTGTTATTTCTTTGATTTCATTATTATTATCAAGGAATTAAATAAAAGTACTATTACACAAGATCAAACGTATTGATTAAAATTCTTTTCTATTTTAAACTTCAGATTTGAGAGTGTTCCTATTTAAAAGTCTACGGTTCACCTTATACGGACAGTGTACAGACATCGGTATATTCAAATACGTCTTTTTTTTTTTTCGACAGGGTACGCTAGCTAGACTAGGCACACAAAAATGCCTCTAATCTGATTTTGATTGAACTAAAATCGATATTTTCCAAACAAAACAGTATAAATAAATGTATTCATAATTTATTTTTTTAGACAGTATATCCAAAGCTTCCTCACTAACTATTTACATTTTGCTATTAAAGTGCACACTATTCAATGGTTTGTTTATCCCCCAGGAATAAAAGCATCCTTCTAAATAGAACTTTCTTTTTATTTCTTATTCTCTATTAGCCTTTAACAGTTTTAATTATAGCCAAAGTTTTTCTGTTATCTGTCCTAATCTATTTTTTAGCGAAAAGTTGTATGTTTATGGCCGTGTGTGAATAGCCCTTCGTTTAGGCGTGGGTGTTTAGAGATACACCTGTCAATTTGATTGTCACTTGCATAGAATTCATTCCTCTGGAAGAGTGCTGTCTTCTTTTCACTTTGACTTTTCTCTGTTTGAAGTTTGAAGTTCTTGTCTTTGTTAGTTTGATCAGTTATTCAGTAAACATATGCCGACACAGCAAAACATTGAGTCAAACGGAATCAAAGGATCTAGAGTGTATACACCTGAAATGAGGTAACAAAATCAGTTTCTACAAATCTATTTCCACGGCGTGGATTTTCAAC
>JADKLZ010005243.1:13955627-13972635 GCA_021533235.1 Biomphalaria straminea | reverse complement strand
GTTTTATATTTTTCAGAAACGTTGGCCTTACAGTTGTAATATCACACTATTGTCCGGTCAAGCTAGAAGCGAGACTCTGAACACAATTTAAGTCGGTCCTTCAGACCTGCGCTGTAGAATTTGTTTCTCACTTCATCGATGACATTAGATGTGACTGTTGGCTGACTTGTTAGCTGCTGGCTTGAACAGAAAAGATGTGCTCTGAGTAAAACATTGTTTTCTGTTGCACTTTTTCTTATCCTAAATTTAGTAATCTCTTATTATTATATTAGTTAAGTTCTCTATAAATCTGTTTTTTTTTAAATTACATTATGTTAGTTATTTTGCTACCATTGTTGGTTAATTAAGTGGGGGATGAAAAATGAAATCTCCATTTTTTAATTTACAGTTCAGAAGAAAAGCTTTATGCATGACTTGCTAAAACACATAGAAACACAAGTAATCATACATATTTTATGTCTTTCGGGTTGTTATGGAGATAGTGGCCATTTTGAAATTTTTACAAAAATGTTAAAATATTCTAAAAGTTCTCAAAAATTTTATTTCTTGATTGCACCTGATAGATATTTGAATGCCATATATATATATAGGTAACTGACTCATTTTATTTCTTTAAGTTATTATTGGTTTATTTTTTAATGAATTTTCACAATTTTAATTTTTTTTCTCCTTCATTTTATACCCGAGGTGACATCATTATTTTTCTTTTTCATGAAAATTGTTAGACAAATTGAACATTTTTGCTTTCTTTTACCTATGATATCAAAATGTGAAAAAGGATTAGTCTTTACTTATACAGAACTAAAGAATTTGAGATTCTTGTGGACAACATGCATCTAAAAACACATTTTGAGAAAAGTTTTTAAAATGATATAAAATATTTATTGCAACCCCCCCCCCCCTTTTTTTTTTTTTTTTTTCAAAAAGGGAATATTTACATAAAACAACATAAAAGATAATAAAAAAACAAAAAAAAACTTCATTAATGTGGCATGATTGATAGGTTAGACGTTGTAGAACCTCTGTCCAGTGCTCATGCTCAATTCTTTGTTTTTCCAAGTTTTTTGTCCTGACACCCAATAGATGCAATTGATTGTCTTTTTCTGACAAGCTGTAGTTTAACATTTTGTTTTTTTACTTAAAGAAATGTTCTTTGGTGTCTATGGAATTTTTAATCTGTGAAAAACTGATGTCATCAGGCCCATTATTGAAGGCTAAAACAATGCCACAGCCTTAACTGTTTTTAATGTAGCAAATTCTGTTGTGGGGCATCTTTGCCAAATGAGGGAATGAAACGATTCATTGGCGCTCAGATTTTTCATTCTAGAACATCTTTTTAACAGATCCGTGTCAATCTTTTCTATTGTAGGAAATACAAGTTTTCCTATTTCTGATGTGATGGTCTGATTGTGTTTTTTTGTATGGCTGCTTTAGTGCCTCTGATCTCTTAAAAGTGACTCCAAGATATAGTGCCTTCAGGACTGTGATCTAGGTCTGAACTCGTATATGAAAAAATGAGCCCATGACAATCAACTTCATTTTTTGAATGTCAGAAGCATTCTGCTGCAGAGCTTTTGAATAGCAGTTAGTAATTTTTTTTAATTTTTGGCTTTGTAAGCTTATAATATAGCTCTTAATTGTTCAAAGCATTAAACTTTCTTCTTGAGATTTGGTTAATACAGTCCTCTTTCAAGATTTCTAAATCTTATCCTGAGTTGGTCATGGCGGATGAATGCAATTTACTATCGCCATCACACAACATTGTGCCTTAAACAAGATTTCTGGATACCATAGAGTGAGAAAAAATTTTGGATGCTGCTGCAGTCTCTATTGCATTTTCTGAGCCACTGAAGTTTTTTTGACACATATGCTTAGAGGCATTAAAGTTTAGTTTTGTAGAGTTTGAATCATATACATGACAATAAATTGAAAGCACTTGAGTGCCGATAACGAGTCCGGTCTCAAAGCCAACTGTGCCAATGCCTGAATGAGATGAGTGGCTATATTATGTCAAGTCCCATCAAAATAAACTGCAACTGTAGTTAGAGGCTGTGAAATTTTTCTTTCATACACAACAGCAGATGTCCTATTCATACATTCCTCACCAGCTTCAAATAGAACAGCATCGACTTTGTTGGATAGATTGTTATAGGAATTTCTCTGCATACAGTACATATCATTAGTCCACAAAACATGGACGTTAACATCCAGATGAATGTTGTTTTTTTTTGAGGTCCAGTCGGACCACAAATATGTCTCACAATTTAGGCATTGGATTTTAAGCAAATGAGCCATACCTTTTGATTGTGTGATGCACACAGTTAAGTTCTTATTAAAGCAATGTGAACAACACATTATGGAGACCATTGAGGTCAACTGCATTGAATTTATCATGGCGTACATGAAAATCTTCGGACAGCTTCTTATTGGTGTTGTCTGTGTTAGTAATTGCCGTTAGAGATATTTTTCTTTTGGCTGCACTTGCAGGCTGCATTGTTGCTGCTTCAGAAGTTGTAGATCCAATTATATCCAAAACAGAGCTGCAAACAAGAAAAAAAAAAGTCTTAGAGGTTCTTTTAAAAAAAAAGTTCAATAGTCTGAAAGTACATCACATCTAAAGCAGACCTTTACAAGTCTATGTATGTACGTACAACAAGAAGATTGAAAATTGTACAAGTCCTTAGAATGCATATTTGGAATCATGTATTATAATAATCCTCAAAAGTAAAGACTAATTGTACAGTTCTAAAAACCTGTTAAACATATCTAGATATGTACTAAAAATGAGCGCGTACATTAGTTTTTTTTTTTTAAATCAACATTTTGTAAGCTAAAGTTGATAAACTTTAGCTTACAAAATGTTGATTTAAAAAAAAAAAAATTTTGCTTACACATCTAAAAAATGTATGTTTAAAACACATTTTGTATAATATTATGATAGAGAATTAGTATTAGGGAAATTTTAAACCATTAAAAGCAATGAATTTTTTAATTTTGATATTTTTGACCAAAATCGATGTTTTCTAACTGTGCAGCCCCCTTTCAAATGAAATAAACCTAGGATGGCTGAGGTATGCATTTAAACTGTCATCACAATGGCCCTCAGTTCAAACTCTACTTACCACCATCCTGCAGGGCTAGGGGTCAGTTTCAAAAAATTTTAACGTAGAATGATATGTCCTCGACATCTAATTTAACATCAACAATGTAGGGGCATAACATTTAATTATATCACATGATTGCATCAACCTTATTTCTGAAAATAAATAAAAACTTAATTTAAGGGGTGGGGAATATAATATGTAAAAACAGTTGCTGAATACAATTATAGTAAATCATAGAATAAGGACTTTATTTTTTATGTCTTGTTTTCTTGAGGGTCGTAATTTAGTAACAACCTTGGTGAAGAACAAATGCATAGTGTTAGCTCATACATAGATCCTTCTTTTAACTCCTTCATTTAACTGTCTCTCTCCTGTTAAAGTTCTTACTCTGATATCTATCAGTGTACAAGATGACGCAATGCAATTGAAAACCAAACATTGTTCTCCTTGTCAAAGATTTTCAATTCATAGAACTCAAATGAATGCCTCAAAGGAGGTACCACAGCTGAAACTGGCTCAGAAAAGGTTTCTTTGTTGGGCTTATAAAATAAATGCTTCCACTGTTAAAAATCACCAAAAGTTAGAATTGATTTTCCTCCAAAAAAAAAATGTTGTGGCGAGGTCTTTAATATTGTAAAATGATTTTGGCTCCTTTACTCTTAGGGGAAGTAATTTTGAGTTTTTCCCCAATCACATAAGTAAATTTTGAACAGGCACACTACTGGCTAACAATGGGAACAAAAAGAACCAAATATATATTTAATATATGAATTATTTAATAAAAGAAAGTAGTTTGGATATTGGGTTGACAATGGGATTTCATCATTGATTGGAGGAGTGGATAAGTGTTTTATGTTTCTTATCTTTCTCTGCTGGTTGGTCGGCTGTCGTCTAGTTGATGTAGAAAGGACTCGGGGTTGATCTTCTTGTAGAGGGATGTGTTTTGACTGGAAGATGAGTATGTCTGCAGCGAAAGGTGGGAAGGATATTCTCAGGACCGTAGGTAGTGGGCAGTAGATGTTGAGCCGTAGACAGCTGGAGCCGGGAACTGGGCAGTTGGCGCTGTACTCTGGGCACTGGACCATAAGCAATGGAGAGTGTTCACTGTGATGGCAGTGGGCACTACAGATATTCCTTCTCGCTGACAGAAGGGGGGAGTTCTGGCGCGCCAAAAACACCAAAAATGACCTTAAGTCTTCAATGTGACATATTCTATAAAAAAAAAAGGGGTATCCAATACCATTTAAAGATATTGAGACTATTTATGATAAGGTGTATAATATGCTGATAATTTTAAAAGATTATTTTGAAAACTTTTTGACACTAGATAACAAGAAACTTAGCAAAAAAAAAAATTGTTTTTTTAAATTAGGAATTTTAAAATACCGGTATATAGATTTTAAAAAATTTCAAACCAAAAACAGGGTTGTGAAATATGCACATGTATCCTATTCATGAAAAAATTCTTTAAAATTGTCCAGCACCATTTCCGAGCGTTCCGTGCTGCTTTCTGTATTCCTGTTGGGCTTTCAAAACTGCCCATCTCTTTTTTTGGGTGACCCGTCAAAAAATAGCGCGAAATTTCCCGACAAAATAGCGCAGACTCATATATGATGTTTATAAAATTACTGGATTATTAGTAATTTTTTTTGAGAAGGCAAGTCAAAATGAAGTTAGCACAGTATTCCAGACTTGTCGGTTGTCTATTCCATCTTGGACAAAGTCTCTGGGGTAAAGTACAAGATGAAAATCTTACAGCTACATAACGGGAAGATAAAAATGTATGCATGCTTGTCAAGATGCTGTTAGCCCTTTCATTTGTTCCATCTGCCGATGTAAATACTGCCTTTGAAGAATTAAATGAAGCTCGACCAGATGTTGTATGGAATATAGCATTATGGAATGTTAGAGATCGTGTTCAGGTCAATCTCCATGAACAAACAATTCAGTGGAAGGGTGGCATCATGCTTTTCAACTGTCTATTGACGGTCATCACTCTAATATTTACAAGTAAATCTCTTACTTCAGCAGAGAACAGGAGAACACTGAGAACAAGATTCTGAAATCTGAGGTTCAATACTGCAGAACGAAGTAAAGCTGCAAGCAAGACGAAGTACATCCAACTTAACAAACGACATGAAGCTATATTGCCAATGTACGGAAACAAGCCATTGATGGACATTTCCAACAATTTAACTTTGTAAAGTTTGTGTGTGTGTGTAAATTTGACAAGTATCTTTGCGTGTTTTTAAAGTACACTTTTATAATATAAATAAATAGTAGAGCCTACAATTTGAAATTATTCCTTTTACCTTATTATGATTTTTTTTTATGTTTATCTAATTCTAAAGTGTTTCCTGCAAAATGACTGAAAAATTACGATAAAATTAAACCAAAAAAATAAAATATTGGCTCTATTCTTATTTTACGAAATCTAATGTATTTCTTTCAAAATGACTAGAATATATTTTTTCTGCGCTATTTTGACCACGCTATTTTGACGGGGTACCCTTTTTTTTGTCTCCTGTAGTTTTCTCTCTTGTCATGATAATTTTTTGCATCTTGTAACCGTTTTTTTTCATGACGCAAGCATAATCTATTTGTATGTTGCCCACTGACAGTTCGGTGAAATGCTCTAGCAAAGGATGGTCCGAAATTGCATTCCATAATGGCTGTCAGAGCAGCAAATTGAACATTGGATTTGCTATGAAAGCTAGCTTTGCTGCATCAAGACCAAATTACATGGTGAAGATTTTCATTTGCATTTTGTGTTGCATTGAGTTCACATCGCCTCAAGAGTTTGAGGTCAGTCAGTCGTTCATATACTGGAAATATGTGTTTGTGTAGTCTTTCAAAGTCTAGATATGTGTGGATTCTTTTATCGTGACCACCTGGATATTTGTGCTCTGAAACATCCCTTTTATAAAAGCACCATGATGAAGGTCCAGGTGGACAGTACTGATGCTGAGGGCAGTCGTCTGTGGAATAATTATAGTACAGCGAGGCAAGAATAGCCTTCTTCATTTCTTCAGCCGTTCCATTACAGCATACAGCTCTCCCATAATACTTGCTGAGAATTTTTTTTTTTTCTGCAGTGAGACTGCCAGGTTTTCTTCCTCCAGTAGTAATTTCTAAAAAAATAAATTAAAACAAAAGTTAATAGAAACTAGTAAAAATTATTTTTCTGTAAAAATGATATGCAAATATAATTTCATGACAAAAAAAAAAGAATATTTATGTCCTCACTTTTTTTAGATAGATCCTGGTCTAGATTTCGAAGTGCAGTTCCAAGGCGTTTGGAGACATGATTTAGCCACTCCTCCTTTTTAATCATTACTTTGTTGCCATAAACATTCAAAGCTTTGACTTGTTCAAAGGCCTTTGAATCCCCATCTCCTACCATAGTTGTGTATCTCAAGTTATGTAAGGCCATATTTTTACAGCAGCTTCTGACTCCATCATCCCAGATGACCCTGTAGAAAATATAAAAAGCTACATTTTGTTTATGGAAATGATTTTGAAAAAATGCGATATCAATAATAAAAAGTATTCTTATAAATTAAATTTTAATAAAAGAAATTATTTAACAAATTAAAAAATATGAAATTATTACTAACCATCATAGTTTATTGTACATCCATTTTCTTTATGCTGAGCAAACCAGGTTGCATATTTTGCTGGATTTTTCTTTAAAATCTTTCCAGTGGTTGCACATTTGTGACAAAAAAGGCTAGTTACGTAGACATCAAGTACAAGTCCAGTTTGGACCTCTATCACACTTCCTACTCCTATCAAGGATGTGTGTCCTCTCGTCAGCCAACTACCATCAAAAGAGACTGCAATGTCCAGTGGGGCATCGTCTTCTCCTTTTTTGTAAACTTGCCTTACAATTGATGCAGCTTTAGAAAAAATGTCTTTTTCTCTATTTAAAACATGGGGCTTGACTTAGTTTGAAATTTTCCCAAATGTTTTGTGGCAAAGTCATGGCAAATTTAAAGTCTCACAAAATTTGTTTAATTTGTGTGATCCTAAGTACACAGACATTGCAGCTGCAACCACTTCTATATTTAAAGAAAATGGTTTAGATTGCTTATTGCAATCACTGCCAATGTCATCTGTGTGAGACGTATAAAAATGTTTACAAAATTGCATTCTTGGCAATTTCAATACACTTAACAAGTACTTTACTTTTGCTCTTATCCATATGTGCTTTCATATTTCCATAGCATTGAGGACAAGGAAACTGTGCAATAAAGTTTATTAACAGATCCAAATCCAATATTGTTCGTTCTGAATTGTCACATGAAGGAATATCAAAAACTGTTTCACTTAATTTCAGCTTTTTACTGAAACTGATATCTCCAGATGCATTATTCACAAACTTGGCAGTGGAACCAGTTGCCTCAGAAGTAGATGTTATAGAACTAGTAGAACTAGAAGTAGTAGTACTACTACTAGTAGTAGTTGGTATGGCCATGTTAAGCATGTTATTGTTAGAGTTAGACTCATCACTTGATGTTATTGATGAAACTGATGTTTCAGAGTTTCTCTTATATATAATTCTCCAGCACTCTTTGCATTAGAAATGTGATAAGATTGCTTCTTACGAGGCATTTTAATTTTGGTAAACAATTACATGTAGATCTAGATCTAGGAAATAAAGACAATGCGGCTACAACGCGATGGTTTAGTCACATCAATGTTTACGTTCTCTGTCGGCGGAAGTGAGCGTATAATAAGAATCTAAATGTAGACAATCAATCAAAACTTTTAAGACAGTTCCGACTACGTCTAGAAGCCAATGAAAAAGTCAGATTTCTAGGGAGACTAATGGGTGCACTGACTAATGAATTCCCCAAGCTATAAATAGAAAATATGTCAGAAAAAATAAATAAACCAGCAAAAGTAAGATTTTCAAAAATATCTATTAAAATCTGCATTCTTATTGATTTAAAATAAATAGATTCATCTTGTAGCGATAAAAAATGGCTTTAAGCTGATATATCACACACAAAGCTTTTAATCCTATTTCTTATTGTTGCTTAGTGCCAAACAAAGCATTTTTAGAAAAATTGTAAAAAGAGACAGCTGTATATACCTTACAAAAAAATATAAAAAAATAAATAATTATTTGCCAATCATGAAAATGATATTTTTATGTCCAGAAATAGTTGGGCTATTTAAATTAGGTTAAAACTGAAAATAAAAATTTTTGACCTATTTACTCAAATCTAGTGTCGCACATAGCCTTAAACAAATAAGTTAGGGACTAACACTATACTGTGCTGTGCTATTCTACGGGGGTGGGGGGGAGGAGTGTGCATACTTAAGTCGCTGGGTGTGCTGTCCTTTGTGTTGTGGTCACATTAGCGGCTAAAGCCCGCTACGTCCAGTGAGAAAAAAGGTATCTTTTGCTTTGCCAGGGGAGATAAATCCTTAAAGAATTTAGTTATGGGTGGACAAGGAGTAATTGATTAAGTTAGTTTTAGATGTTTCTCACGATATGTTGGGAAGAAAACTCAAATGAACTTTGTATGCAAGTTTCGTATCGTCAGTCGTGCTTGTTGAGCAACATCTGCTAAACGAAATCAATTTCATTTCCTGCCAAAAAAATTAAGGGTGAATTTTGTTCAGTTGATTCAACTTCCTGTCCAGGTTTAGGTTACCTGTTTAACATTCATTCTTCATGTAACAATTTTCTTCATGTTAAAATAAGCTCATTAGTGTTTTAATGTGGGTTGGCTGTTGTTTGAGGTCTGGGTAGGAGTTAAATGATGAGGTGTGGGGTATTTTACAATGGGCTGTGAGTTATTTAAAACTGGCATGAGTATTTATCATTATTCATGTTTGGCTTTTCTGATTCAAATCTTTCTTTTAAATATAGCATTTAAATTATAATTTTTTTCCTGTACTTGTTCAGCATTTCTCGTTTTCTCCTTGTCAATACAATTTATGTCTATGTTCTGTTAACTTTGTTATGTCTATGTTCTGTAAGCTTTGTTTTGTCTATGTTCTGTAAACTTTGTTGTGTCTATGTTCTGTTAACTTTGTTATGTCTATGTTCTGTTAACTTTGAACTGATTTCAAGGATGGAAACTATGTTTTGGGACATCTTTGCCAAGAAGTTAACAATAAGGATTATCAGCTCTCTTGTTGTGTATGGAATCCTCAGCCTGTTTCCTGAATGGTTGTTTCAGCCTATATTCTTTCTACAACTGACTTTTCTTTGTCTTCCCAATCTTTTTTGTCATTAACCACTCTCTGCCTCTGCAAATAAGCTTTGCCTATCACACCCACATGTCATAGCTTTTATGGTCATTGTCAATCAAAGTAATTGGATTATTTGGGTACAGTGTCTTTTGTATCTGTCATTCGTCAATGAGAAAATAAAGTATAAGCAACACAAGCAGAAAATGAAATTGATTTCTATATATAGTCTCTCTAAATCTAGTTTCTGTTGGTTTAATAGAAATTCTTTTAATTTTATGTTTGTCATTTCTGCAAAGGCTTTATTTAAATGAGCTTTAAAATTTGAAGCATTTTCTGAGAGAATTTTATTTGGAAAACCAAATTTTAAAAATATTGTTCTGAGTGATGTACATGTGTCTTCTGACCTGATATCTTTGAGAGGAAATGCTTCTGCCCACCTGGTTGCTATATCTATTATCGCAGCTCTTCTTCTATTTATTTCTCTTTATGACTCGCTTAAAAGTACCTTATTTGGGTTTTGAGAGACATAGGAGCGACCACAATTGGAGTGAAGAAACTGCACGTTCACCCTCACCAGTTGACCGGAAAGAAAGTTCAATTTATGACATTTGGAGGAACAATTGAAGAATATCACGGACAAGCCCCCAAATATATCACAGCTCTTCTTATATTTATTTCTATTTATGACTCGCTTAACTCTTAAAAACCGTAATTTTTTTAGCATTCTACCGGAATTATTTTTTTTCCCCACAATTTTTATCACATATGCCTATTTATAAACGTCAGACTGTTTTTTCTGTTGGTCAAAACATAGACATGTTATATAAAATTTTGTTGGGCATTGAATGTACTACAATATAATGTATCTTTGCGAGTTATAGATAGTCACTGAAAAAAAAAATTATGGAATTTCAGAGATGAAAAAAAAATAAATAATTTTAATCTTTAAAATTTGACTTACCCAAGTGAAAAAGAATATTCCAACAGTCCTTATTCATTATTATTGGATGAATTATTATTCTCTATCCAATTATATACAGAAAAAACATAACTTTGTCAATCTTGATAAATATTTACACTTTTAGTGATCCTTTTAGTCACAGTCACATTTCGAAACAAAAGTATGAAAATAACAAAAAAATGAAACTTGAAGCTATAAATACATTTTCTACACAAAATCAAACTATTTACAAGTACTGTTACACCAGATAAAAAATTTACTTTGGTGTGCCATATCTCAAAACAGTGTTTTGGATGGAGATGAGGATGACCTTCACAGCCTTTGCAAATAAAGTTGCAGCGTTTTACTTGTTTTGGCGTGCTGCACACCTTACATCTTCTGTCTTGTTCAGTGTAAGCAATCAAGTGTTTGGCTCCTTCTAGGCGTTCAATGGGATTAGACAATCTAGGACGTCCAGGTTTTGTGAAAATTGTTTTGGTTGGATCAGGCATGATTGCGGAGGCTTTGCAGCACAGCTCATCGATGATTCGTTGTTTGAAGCTTTTCAGAGTCATCTCATGTTTCTTCATTGTTGGTGGTCTTGTAAGGCACCAGAGGACGTAGGCATTAACTGTGGTTATCTCTAAAGACCAATAGAAAATCTTTTTCCACCATTTTTTTGTTCTTCGAGTGTGGATTCCATAGTAGCCGATCATCTGATCAGCACGATCACAGCCATTCATGCTGTTGTTATAAGCATGGATAGCTACTGGCTTTACTTTGCCCCTTTGCACTGTGACATCCTCTGCTGTAGCACTAGTTGAAGCCAGGATAACTGGCTTTTTGGCTTTTTTATCCTTCCAAGTTAAGCATAAGATTTTATCCTGGAGCATCCAGTACTTACTTTCCATAATGGTTTTCAGAGCTTTGGAAAATCCAACACGATTGTTTTGGACTGTCCCTGTGTAGTACTGTCCTTGTCCCAGAAGATGGTCAATCAAAGCCCTTGTGGTGTACCATCTATCAGCATAAATATGGTAACCTTTACCCAAATGCTTCAAAAGGGTGTCAAATATTTTGATTGCCATTCCACTATTCGGATCAGCTTCGGGATCATATGATGTATTAGCTCCATAGTATGTAAGTAGGTTCAATACATAGCCAGTTGCACTGTCTACTAAACCAAAACTTTTAATGTGGTACTTATATGGTTTGGCAGCATTAAACATTTTGTACCTCCACCTACCCTTCCATCCAATAATCATCTCATCTATGGAGACAGACTGATTTGGCGTGAACACAAGCTGAAATCTTTCAGTAAGGCTATTCACGAATGGCTCAATTTTATTTTTCTCTTCCGCATCTGGCTCTCCCACATGAATCATCGAAGAGTAAATCGTTTCAAATCGCTCCCTTTGAAACATTTTGTGGTAAAAGCCAGTGTAGAGGTTGTCAGCGGTTGAGAAATAGTCTCGAATTGACGGTCTCTTGTCAATGCCCATGTTTATGATGACGGCTAAAAATTTGAGCCATTCATATTCTGTAAAATTCTGCCAATTGTCTCGGTTGAACCTTGATCTGGACAATGCTGGGCTATTTTTTACCATCATGTGTTCAGCATAATTGTTGACAGATGTTATAAAATTATTAGTGATATCTGATGTCATCAGAGTTTCAAAAAAATGAAGAGGGGTAGAAGTTTCATCAATGCCAGTAGCAGGATTTATTCCTGGCTGACGACCATCTTTAGGCAAAAACCTAAAATTATTGTGGGTAGATGGTGCTGGATGCAGATCTAGATCTACTTCTTCCCATTCAATTTGTTCTACATCAACATTAGCTGTAGCAATGCGAGGTTGCTTTCTACTAGGGCCTGGCTGGGGCGACGCCCCCTTTCTTTTACTATTAGTATTACTAGATCTAGGGATGTCTAGTTCACTATCAGACTCGCTGGAATCTGAAGGTTGAAAATCACTTTCATTGCTTCCAGGAAAACTTTCTAAGTCACTGTTATCCATATCTAAAAAGATATTTAGAGCCTGATCAGCTGTAAAACGGCGAGCAGGCCTAGATCCAGATACAGAACTAGAAGGCTTGTCAGCCATGATGTAAACAAACAAACAAAATTCACGAGTCACTTACAAAAAAAATAATTAAAAATATAAAAACAGCTTAGATCCACGAAGTATCAGAATGAAAATACTTTCAAAATGGCCGCTCTAGCGTTTCCTTAGACTATTTAAAGGATTTAAAACGTGGATTAGAAAAGAAAAAAGAGTAAACAGGGAAATAGTGATCTGACGCTGTCAGCGTCATTACGTTAAAACGGCCGGGGAACTGGTCGCTGTCAGCGTCGTTACGGTCTTGAAGAGTTAAAAGTACCTTATGTCTAGGTGTCCCTGGTTTAGCTGTGATATGCGAAATAAACAAATAACACTTGATCAATCTAACACAGAATCTTTAATCATCATTACGGCATCTCACAAGCTGGACTCTCTCTGACAACTAACACACTTCCGGTCATTCGTGCATATATATAAAAATAGATTATACATTCATACACACATTCATCCGTGACATCTATTATACCCAATATATATTTATTTCCCTTAGTACTAGTGCTTAGTGGACCCATAATATCAATGGCTTTTTTGTCCCAGAAGTAATCTGATTTATCTGACTTTTGTAAAGGTGATGTGTTTATACTCTTTTTGTCTAGTACATTCTGGACAACTATTATTGTAATTTTGTATATGAGCTTTCATCTTGGGCCAAAAGAATTTTTCTGAGATTTCGGCATATGTTTTCTTCTTGCCAAAGTGGCCTGCTGTTGGGTCATCATGGGCCATTTAAAGTATCTTGGGTTGCAGTGTTTCTGGAATTATTATTTGTAGCCTGGTGTTATTTTTGTTTCTATTGCATCTGATGGCTAATTCATTGACTATTAAGTGATGGTTGTTTAGATTTATTTTATTGTAGCTTTTATTTAGTAAATCTTGTATCATGGGGTCACTATTTTGCATGTTGATTAATTCTTGCCTAGTAATTCCTACTGCATTGAATAAAATAGTTGGAAATTCAATTTCTGGTATTTATCTTTTTATGGGTTCTTGTTTGTACAGCTAATATTTCATGTTGTTCTAAGTACAAATTTTTTTGTCTGTTCTTTACCCAGGAATCTAATTCAGTTATGGTTAAATCTCTAACGCCCTGTGTGTTCCCTATAATAAGATCTTGGGCAGGAGTGTCCATGACAACTACTTCTATCTCACCAGTAATCCAGGGTGACTCTATCCAAACTTTGGCAGTTTTACCTATGTCAATTTTTTCTACATTAGCATAGATAACTTTTAACAGTTTCTTCTCGATATTGCTCTGGTTTAACTAGCTTAAATCTTACAATTGATGTGGTCGCGACCAAATCTCTCATGGCTTTCACTTCCACAAAATTCACCTAGGAAGGAAAAACATTTACTTTTATCATGTCTGCTTGTAGATAAGCAACATTCTCTTCCCTTCGGAAATTGTTGTTATTGCCATTATTACAATTGCCTCTATTTCTATTCCTATTTTGATAGTTATTGGAATTGTAGTTAGATTGCTGGTTATATGTATTGTTATGGCTCTTTCGCCAATAAAATACGTCTTTGTTTTTTAGTGTCGACATATTTTATTGAGGCTACAGACGGCAAGTAAAAAGGACAATGACGGATCCCTTAATAAGTATTAAAGTATTTTTATAGTTGAATCGTTTGTCGACTTCCTCTATTGCTTGTTTGGCATTTCGTCTGTGGTTTAGGATTACCTCCTGTTCATTTCGTTTGATATTTGCCACGGCGAAAGAGCCCTAACAGTATCACTCCTTGATTGTCTATTAGAGTAGTAATTGTACTGATAGTTGTTTCTGAGGCTTCTTCTCTCTATGGGGCTTGCACTCTGATTTGACCTATAATTTCTATAATTGTTATTTTGGTTATAGCTATTTCTGTTTAAGTTGCTAGGGTTGCGATAGTTGGTATAGCTCCTATATCTGAAGTTGTAATTAGTATTAGTTTGTCTACTGTATTGGTGCCAGTGTAATGGTTTACTTCTGTATAGTTGAATCAGTTGTAACTGATGTATTTCTAAGTTGATTTAGGATACTAGATGCGTGTGTATATTGTGTAGCGATGAAATTTTATATGCGAATTCTTTCAGACAAGCACCATCACACGAAGAACAAATACTCACAGGAACAAAGACTTAAAATGACTAACTGACTTCAAGGTAATCTTCAACAGAATATTTATTTACAAGATGGGCCACAGTCTAGTCAGTCGATAAAGCTGTCTAATCCCCTTGAGAGTCTAGTGGTAACTGATTTCCTATTTCCTTAACCTCTAACCCTACAGTCTGTGTCTTCATAAAATGTGCGTTCATTGTTAGTACTAAAAAGTGCGCAATTCTAAAATAAACTAAACTAGCTATCTAACAGTTCCTCCCCCCTTCCTTAAAAAAATATGACTATATTTTTTTTTCTAAAACAGTCCAAGTCATTACAATGGACTGAAAAACATCATATGGGGAAAAAACAACAAACATAAAATCTTAATCTTCATGTTCCTCATGGTACACTTCACAATCCTTCATAGCACAGTTCATTGTTCATGGTACCGTTCATTCTAGTTCATGGCATAGTTAGTTCATTCTAGTTCATGGCATAGTTCATAATAGTTCATGGCATAGTTCATAATAGTTCATGGCATAGTTCATAATAGTTCATGGCATAGTTCATAGTAGTTCATGACATAGTTCATAATAGTTCATGGCACAGTTCTAGTGTGCTAGTTTTTTTTCCCTACAAATAACATGCATTTATTCTGTTTGGATACTTAATAATGGCATGAACAAACATATGGTATAAAAGTCTGCATGTCAATTATTGTGTCTAGTTATGTGTTTGGTACCAGATTTTTTATGCGAAGCTTCTTCGTTGCTGTTTCCCATAAAATAGATTTGTAGAAATAGAGCTTGCTCATTGGGCAATGGCAACATTGAAACGATAGAATGATAGACCTGTCGTTAAACTGTACAAGTTGGCATGAAAACAGGTTCTTGAAAAAAATTTTTGCGCCAAATGATGTTATTTGAAAACACGAATTGTAGTTTCTTGTTTGTTGACGAAAATGCCTTGCTTTGTGTGTTTTTTCAGACATTAGAGATTTTAAAGGTTCTGGTGGCGGCTGAAGAGGTGATAATTTAATCTTGCCATTGGAACAGCACATGCCAGGGGTTTCTTACCTCCATTTGAATGCACGACAATGTCTACATTCATCTTCCCTAACTGTGCTTAATCATATTGGTGGTTGTAGTTAAAAGGCAAGTCCTTTTAAATCACTCAGTTGTTCACGTGTCCATGACACACTTGTAGCATTTCTTATTACCGAAAACCTGGTTTGCTGATGTTCAGAAGTTTCAGCTAGCCTGTTAAAACGCCTTAACTCATTTATATGAACTTTCTTCTTCAGATTCCTGCAGAAGTGAAATTTCTCTCTTTATGTTGAAGTTTTTGTTCTCTTCTATTATCACTTTCAGTGCTTGTGTTGTAGAGCCTTTTTTTTTTTACACCATTATGTAATTTTCCCAAAACATCTCTTTTGGTATCTTAATGAACCTAAAATAAAAATTAAATAAGTTACCCTTTTCCTTTTTAACCAATCAGAAAGGTTTGTAAAAAATGACATAAGTTTTAAATAACACTAAAGCATAGTTTTATCTTTGTGGAGGAACCATTTCATTGCTGTATGTTGCAAAACCAAACTCTCAACTGATTTCAGTCTATTGATGTTGAGTGTGAAACTGTTTGTAGAAAATCAGTTTCCAAGTGGTATAAAACCGGTCATCAAAACATTGTATGCCCTGTTACCACATGAAGCAGAGTGTCAAAAACCTGTACAGCTTATCCGTCATCCTTCGCTCCAAAATATGTCAAAATATCCAGAATCAATTAAGCCAAAGGTTTTAATATATGATATTTTCAAGGTTTAGTGGCATTAAGCATCTTGTATTGCCACCTACCTTAAAACCTAATAACCATCTTATCAATGCTGAGCCCCTGGAAGGGGTAGAAACATTTTCTAAATTTATCCGTTAATAAATTCATGAATGGCTCTATTTTTTCCTTTCCTTCTGATGCTTCATGGCCACAGTGAAGCATGGTGTGGTAAATACCATTCAATATTGAATTCATGGAGATTCTAAGGAGCATATAATTCTACAGCAGTTGTCCAGTAATCAGAAATAGCTGGTCTTTTTTTTTAATTCCTTAATTCTTGTCTTTATTAGAACTGCCATAAACCTGTCCAGCTCACTTCTAGTAACATCTGTCCATTGCCTGAACACAGATAGTTAACATATTTTAGACCATAATGCATTATTATTAAAAACATTGCTAGCATGCTAGGTGGTTCCATTTGACTTGATGGACCTTTATGGTTTGTTGACAATTTTTATGATCCTTTCTCCATTCATAAAGTTTTCTGCTGAAAGTCTATTTTTTAACCTTGGTACATGCATCACAATAATTAGACATAACCTCAACATCTAAAACTTCACTGGCTCTATGAGGATTGACTGTTTTAAATTTTTACATAAAATTCATCTCCTACACTGAGTGTTCTTAGCTTAGCTTTCTGTTTTTATTGTTTAGATTTCTGTGTCTTTTTAGCTTTTTGTCCATATTTATTTCTACTATCTTCATCCCATGTCTAAGTTG
>JADKLZ010005243.1:13921177-13937503 GCA_021533235.1 Biomphalaria straminea | reverse complement strand
AGAGGGAATGTTTACTGTGGTTTAATCCTTTTCTTAAATTATATTGAGGAACAACTTGATCTCCAAATACCAGTGCGGATTCCGGCAGGGGCGGACAACAACCGACCACCTGGTAAGGCTGGAAGCCTACATCAGAAATGCTCTACTCAGACGAGAACATCTTGTAGCTGTATTCTTCGATATAGAAAAGGCCTATGACACGACCTGGAAACATGGCATTCTGCGTGACCTGGAGCTTATGGGGCTTAAGGGACACCTTCCCCGCTTTATATCAGAATTCTTGAAGTTCCGAGAATTTCGGGTTCGAGTGGGTAACACTGTCTCTGACACTTTTGAACAGGAAATGGGCGTACCCCAGGGCAGCATACTGTCAGTCACCCTGTTCAACATCAAAATTAACAGCATCATAAATGCTCTGTCCCCTGGCATAGAGTGCTCTCTGTATGTTGATGACTTTGTCATTCTTACTTATGGAAAAAATATGAACACCTTAGAAAGAAAGTTACAGTTAAATTTAAACAAAATTCAAAATTGGGCAAATGATAATGGTTTTAAATTTTCGGACTCCAAAACAGTTAGTATGCATTTTTGTAATTTAAGGGGGCTTCACCCAGATCCTGAACTATTTATATACAAAAAGAAAATCCCCGTTGTAAAAAACACAAAATTTTTAGGCCTCAACCTTGATTCCAAATTTAATTTTCTCCCCCACATTAAGATACTTAGGAAAAAATGTCAAAAGTCATTAAACATACTTAGAGTACTCAGCCATACGGACTGGGGGGCTGACAGAGACACCTTGCTGCTGCTGTATCGAAGCCTAATCCGATCCAAGTTGGATTATGGATCCATAATATATGGAGCAGCAAGGAAGTCTTATCTAAAGATACTGGAACCAATCCAAAATGCTGCCCTGCGTCTCTGTCTCGGCGCGTTCCGCACGTCACCAATCCCAAGTCTACATGTGGAGGCTGGAGAGCTCCCCATGGACATAAGGATGAAAAAGCTTGCAATGCAGTACATAGTAAAGCTAAAATCCAACCCCACGAACCCTGTTTTTGACCCCGTATTCCATCCCACAGATGCTGAACTATACATTCGAAGGCCTAACGTCATACAGCCGTTAGGCCTTCGAATGAGAGAATCCGTCCAAAATTTAACCCCACCCATTGACCAAATTTCTAAAATAGAAACCCCACAAAACCCTCCCTGGCTAACTAGTAGACCCAAATTAAATTTATCCCTCCTTAGTTTTAAAAAACAAAACACAAACCCAACCCTATTACAAGTCCACTTTAGGGAACTGCAGGAGAGCTACGGAGATTGTGGCACCATCTACACTGACGGATCCAAAATGGATGGAAAGGTCGCATGTGCCTGCTCCTTTCGGAGCAAAACAATCTCCCGTAGACTCCCTGATGGATGCTCCATCTTTACGGCCGAATTGCATGCACTGTCGCTTGCACTTATGGCCGTTAATGCATCCGAAAGGAGAAAATTTATAATCTGCTCCGACTCCAAATCTGCATTGCAAGCTTTGGGGCGGATGAAGACTGACATTCCATTGGTTCATAAGTGCCTAAAGCTGTTGGACCAAATAACAGCCAGCCATAGGGATGTCACCTTCATCTGGGTCCCCTCCCATGTAGGCATAGAGGGAAACGAAGCCGCAGACAGAGAAGCAAAGAGAGCCCTAAATCAAACAGTGTCAGGAACCCAAATTCCCTACTCGGACCTGAGACAAAGTATTGCCACTGCCACCTATCAAGAGTGGCAGGACCGATGGGAGGCTGAGAATCACAACAAACTCAGGCAGATCGTGGCGGATGTACGGTGGCGGCCCACATCTAAGGGTCTGACAAGGCGTGGTAGCACGACCATGTCTAGACTTAGGATTGGCCACACCTACATCACACACTCTTTTGTGTTGAAGAAAGAGGAGCCCCCACTTTGTGAGTGTTGTGACTCTCGCCTCACTGTGGAACATATCCTTATTGGCTGCCCCAGATACCAGGATGTCAGGGAAAAATACATTAGTGCCATTGACTTACAAACACTGTTCGATAGTGTCGACCCTGGGAAGATACTGGGCTTTATCCGGGAGGTGGGGTTGTCTGCTAGGATCTGATTTGTGAGACTCTAGTTATATACTATTTACACTACATTTTTATCAAATATTTAAATTTTTAATTGTACTATTTTAACTGTAAATAGACCTTGATTTTAAGGAGTTAATTATATGGACCTTTGCCCCTGTTTTTATAGAGGGAGAGTAGTCCTTAATGGACTGCGGGCACGACATGGCCTATACTGTGCCGATGTGCCTAAAACTAAAACTAAACTAAATTATATTGAACTACTAAGAATTTTGAATCGAAAAACCCTAGCCCACTTTAGCAATGAAGAAACGTATGAACTATAACATTGTTTTATAATAAACATCCTGTAACATCCATATATCTATAATGTTATTTCTTTACAGGGCAAAGTCCTGACGGATAGATTCCAAGACGCTGATCGATATGCAGACTTTATTCAGGAATTAAATAAAGTGTTACATTCAAAATACAATCTAATTGTTTTTAGTTTATTTGAATTTACTTCTGTAAACTTGCTGTTCTAACTTTGACTGAGGAATACAGAACTACAGAATGCAACAAGCTATCGAGTCACTTAGATATGTTGTATTTATTTTGGCCCCTTGCTTTTCTCTTGATTGGACCCACCCTTCCCCACGTGGTTCACACGTTGAACAAATAATTCCATTAAATCACCTGTCGTTGGTTTCAAAATATCTCTGCCCATTCGATGAACATTGAACAGTCATCTGAACATAATGCAGTCATCTGGACATAGTGCAGTCATCGTTTTGATTTAACAGCAGTATGGATTAGCCTAAAAATCAAGACATATGTAAAGTGAACGGTCATTCAATGGGACGAGATTACCAGAGAGTGAAATACACGTCGAAAACCTTCGTTCATTTCTGCACCCCATCAAATGTTGTCTCTAAACACTACTATAAACTGATCAACGTTTTACTCAATCTCTTGGAGACATATTGAATTCATGAGGCAACTAATGCCAAGGGTCAAATGTTAAACAATCTTTGTTTGCTTTCTTTAGTTTTCAGTTCAATTCTATCTAGCCATTTCCATCTATCCATCTATATATCTATCCATCCATCCATTCATATATCCATCCATCTATCCATCTATCTATTCCAGTGTTGCTACAGTCGGCATCTTGAAAATACAATGGAAAGCGCAACCTACAAGCCCCACTCTTTAACCATTTAACACCAAAAATTAACCCCATGAAAGCAAATACGTTTCAAAGAATATGTCCGACAGTTCAAATAAATAAAGTCGGCTACGTGGCTGAGTGGTATAGCGCGTGGCCCACGAACCGAGGGGTCTATAGTTCCAAATTCATTTAAAGACTGGGATTTAGAATTTAGGGATTTTTAGGATGCCTCGAAGTGTACATAACTCTCTTGGGTAACTTGCGTTGGCGAAAGTAAAGGCAGTTGGTCGTTGTGCTGATTACATATCACCCTCGTTAACCGTCGACCTTTACATCATCTGCTCTGTAGATCGCAAGGTCTGAAAAAGGTGGAGGAAGTAATGAATAAATTCATAATACATTTAGATAACGATGCTAGACTGTTCCGCGCTGTGTGCTAATTCAAACGGAGGTAACTCTACTAACACTCAAATCACGAAATCATGTAGAGTCAACAATATAATATAGTCGACGCTGGTAGTGAAGGTCAAACAAGACGTTTAATAATAAGGAAAGGAACCTTTGAATGTTGTGAAGCTAAATCTCTACGTTCATTAAAACACTGTCTCTAGCACCGTCGTTCGTAGTCTGTTGAAATTTCGTTATTCTTTCTCAAAACCTAGTTCAGATTTTACTACTCGCGTCGTAGTTAAAACATCCCCCCTATTTACGAAACAAATAAACACTTTCTAATAGTGCCATAACAGCGGACAGATAAACACCAAGAGAGATGCAATACTTATTGCCAGTTAGGAAAGAAGATTTTGACTTTAACGGTCCTAAAGCTGAAACGTGATCTCCAATTCATTAACACTTATCAACAGTTCCAGAACCTAGTTTGATATCAGTGTTGTGATTAGAATTAAAGTGCTTCATTATAATTATGTTTATTAAGTGTACAAGTACAAAATAATAAGGATACTCAGTGACTTTGTTTTATGGGCAGAAAAAACTGAAACCTAACGTTATTATTTTTAAAAAATATTTTAGCGCTTGTGTATACTCTTGGCATTAATATTATTATGATATTATCGTATGGATCTTGACACACAATAATTAAGAGGAACTTGTACTAAGTAAGTCGAATGTAATTTTATTATGGAAATTATTGGTAAAATCTGCTATAAAATCCACTCTTCTTCTTCTTCGTTCTCATTGTTATGTTGGATGGTTCAGATCACTACACCAATATATGAGATGAACTGCGCAGTGGTTTCCAAGTCAGGGAGCTCTTCAAATAGTTTTCTTTCTATTAGGATGTTTTGGGGCCAGTGTCTTATGCGGGCCTCTTTGTAAATAGCGCAGTCTTGGAGGACGTGGTCGGCATTCTTTGATGACACTCCACATGGGCAGATATCACTGGTTCCAATTTTGAGATTCCGGTATATGTTTTGTCGCATTCTGTTGTGTCCGGTCCTAAGTCGAAAGATTAGACGTTGATCTTGTCGGGATAGCTTATAATAAGCATCATCTTTCTTGTGATTTGGATGTGAACTCGTCCATTTCTCATTTATTTTATTTACAATTAATTTCTTAATTTCTTCCGGGTAGATTGCAGAGTTTATTTGTGAGTCTTGCCGAAGGTGTCAGCCTTCTCATTACCTTCTAGTTGAATATAAGCTGGTACCCATTGAATAACAGTTTTTTTTGCTGTTGTTGTTGAGTTTTGTAAGTGCTGTTCTGAGGTTTTTAATATAAGAGAAATCAGAGTTTTGCTAGCTTTGGAAGTTGTTGTTTTTTTGTATCGGTTAGTAAGACAATCTGACTATGTGGGGAACTTGGATGATTTGCTAGCATGGTAGCAGCTAGTGTTAGTGCTTCCCTTTCTGCTCTGCAGATTAAAGCTGACAAATAAATAGACTTTCATTTTGCAGATTAAAGCTGACAAATAAATAGACTTTCATTTTGCCTACTGTCTTGTAATTCTAGTTTCACGTGTTTATCATCTGTACTTACTCTGTACGAGTCTGTAGTCTGAATAGATTTATACGCCTACATTTACGTCAGCAGGCTTTTTTTCGGTGCGTGGGAGGGGGGATTGGGGAGGGGAAAATATTTCATTTTTTAAATCATCAATACTTATTAATAGCCAAATAATCGCTCTTATTAAGTGTATTATCTATCGATTGTGAGATGGAGGATAGGTCATTTAAAAAAAACATTCGATGTTACTTGATAGTTGTTATATATCTAAAGCTCAAGTTTTTCTTCCTTTTATTATCATCGTTTGTGTGTCCGTTTCCCAAACTTGAGATGTAGCCTACGCTAGTCTTTGGTAATCTATTAGATTCCTAACAGCGCCAATTTAATTAAAAAAATTTTTAAAAAATTTAAATTAAACTTAACCCATACGGCCTCACGATTACAACCAACATACCACATGTGTTGCCATCAATTTGTTGATCGCTTAATTGTAGAGCACCAAACAATGTTCTCGCAGCTCGTATTGAGATATGGAACGAGACTCACTTAATGACACGGATCTCTGTTTAACTTACTTTCAATGAACATTCTGTATGGTAGAGGTAGGAATGCATTTGTTGATATTTTTGTAGTTCATGGCTTCTGAGAGGCATTCTGAATATATCTAAATAGGCCTGCTTTCCGTATGTCTGTCCGTCCCGTTTAGATCTCGTAAACTAGAAAGATATTGAAAAATCCGATATCATTATAGTTTAGACCATTCAAAGTTCTGATGCAACGGATACTTTTTTTCTTTTCTGAAAGCAAAAAAATCTAATTTTTTAAATCACTTATGCAAGCAGTTTTTTTTTTTCATTAAAAAAAAAACACAACTTTTACAACAATTCAATATTAATAGTAACCAACACGGGAGGCTCCTTATTATGCAAACTCTTTTAGATTTTTTGGCGATTATTATTTTAACATTTGAATTGCTAACTTAAGTAAGTTCTGTTATTCTAACTACTACATTTACACAAAAAAAAATGTTTACTTTTTAAGGGAAAAATCTATTTAGTGTGCATATAATTTAGACATAATTTAAAACAATTAATAAGTAGTTTTTCATTTTATCGCTTGAACAGCATCGCTGCACTGTGGCGATAGAACACTTAACTAAAGGAACTTTTTTTTTTTTTTACTTATTAATATTACTTTATTATAAAGGCGGTTGGTCTTTATGCTGGCAACATGACACTCTAGGTAACCGTGGGCCACAGAAACAGACGACCTTACAGTTACATCATCTGCTCTATAGATCGCAAGATCTAAAAGGGGAACTTAACTTCCAGAAGCGCTAAATCTCCAAGCCTAGGTTCCCATATTTTCTTGGTTTTTCCATTTTAGTTTTTCTTACATCATGAGACAGTGATAAGGCGATGTCAATAATGGTAGCGTTCTGTTTTCTTTTTAATCAATAAACAGCAGATCAGGGGACTCGAGAACCTCTAGAGTTGAGTATTTGTAATAAGGTGTCAGTCTTTATTTATTAAATTTTGTGTCAAACCCAAGTGTTTGTCTATTAATTTTGCAACTTCGTTATGGCGACCTAGGTAGGCAGATTATTATTATAATTACTATTGTATTTGTATTAGCTAGTTATAGGTTAATATAATGAGATACGATTTGGTTACCGGAGATGCCTACACAATAGTATTTGTTCTGAATTTATGAACAAAATCCAGTTTATGACCACATTATAAATGAAGATATTTGAAGCATGATCACAACAGATATTGGGCCCCAGGATGTTCTGCTAACCTGAACCATTGCCAAAAAATCGCAAACTAAAATTTTACGACCATATCAAGAGGTCCTCAGGGCTTGCAAAGGGAACAACACCAGGAAAAAGAAAAAGAGGCAGACAGAAAAAGGCGATTGGAAGACAACATGATAGAATAGACGGGCATGTCATTGATTGACATTGAAAGAGATTCTATCCTAGTTCAAAGACAGAGGAATGAAGAAAGATGGTCAACAGATCATGTCTAGTGCCCCAACGGTTTCCCCTTCAGACCTTGCAATCTATGGGAATGGGACAGATGATGTTAAGGTCATCTGTTTCTTGGGCCAACGGTTAACGAGCAGGGTGTTATGTGGCCAGCACAACGACCGACCGCCTTTACTTTCCACAACTAAAGTAAGTTACCCATTAAAGTTAGGTGGACTCAGGCCTAAAAATCTCGAAATTCAAAATCCCAGCCTTAACTTGGATTCGAACCCAGGACCTCAGGTTCGGAAGCCAAGCGCTTAACCATTCGAACATTGCATACCTGATAGATCTATACTAACAATAAAAAATCTGTGCGGTTAGAAATATTTTTATTATTTTTTTGGTTTAGCACAATTTCATGCTTTTAGCTTTCTCAATGCGCTATGATCCTATCATTTGTCTGGGCAAGTTAGAAAGGGTTGGAGAGAAAGAACGGGGTATATAGGTGATCGTTTTTTAAATGTATTTATAAATAAGGTTACAAAGACAGTTTGTGTGGAAACACAAAATCGAAATCGGTCTCCGAAGGATCAACCTGGAGTCTTCACATTAATAATTTTAATTGATATCGATTTGTACTTTTCTTAAAAGGATGTACCTTGAATGGAATGCTTTACATGTAGAATTAGCGTGAAAACCGAGAAATATTTAGCTCTGGTTAATTTAGTGAAATTTTGTTATTATTGCAAACAGTTTAAAAGTGTATATGTATATTATTACATCTTTGTGCATTTCATTAGATTATGGCCTACGTAATGTACGGATATGTTATATAGCTCTAGATGTCAATGTCTTATTTAAAATAAAAATCCTGCTTCTAAACAAATGGTTTGTATGAGCCTGAATCAACGGGTGAGATTAAATTACCATCTTGTTGATTTAGTCTTCTTCAGATATTGTTTTATAAAAAATAAATTATGTCAATATTGTTTGAAATCGCGTAATTGACTTAATTACACTTAATATTTTTGGACAGTACGTAACTATATAGATTATTTATCGATATCAAATTGTTCCGGATTTTCAACGTAAAGCAACTATATGTCATTGAACAAAAATATTGACAAAAGGTTAATCACGATTTTAAAATGAGAAAGTAAGTTGCTATTAACGATCACACTTTAAACTAATTTTACATTTAATTTTCTTGATTAAACATCACAAAAGACTTTTTAACAGTAAAGAAAGTTCTTGATTTGGTTTTGAAAAGTAATAGTCCTATATTACTGTAATTTTCTTACCAATCTTCGCTAAAATTGTTCCGATTTTTTTTTAACTCTACGAACGCCGAATAACTGTTCGTTCAAAATCGTTCTTCTTATATATGTATATAACAATTTCTTTTCTTGCTGAATCGTTACAAAAAACTAACTATTGAAAATCGATTGCTCAGGATTTTTAGAAAAAAATTTTTTAAACTCTATATAGCCTAATTGTTTCAAATCGTATACTCTAATAGTACATTTAATTTTCTATCTAAAACGTAACTCTAATCTTATTATTGTTATTGTTATGTTCAGGATATAAAAAAAAACAAACAAACATCCTAACACCAACGTATGGTACCCGGTATAAACAAAATCTCTCCACAAGGTTATGAAAATCTAATTTTCATTTTTTATGGTATTTTAATTATATTAGACAGACAGATAAAACACATGAAAGAAAGCCGTTTTATCCTGATATATACACAGTAGCGTAGCTACCAATGTGCGGGTGGTGCGGGCCGCACAGGGCACCAACTGGAGAGGGGCCCCAAAATCCCCACCTTGTGTATTAATTTCCTATTTTCCTGAGCTTTTCAGTAAAAACGACTAATTGTATGGACACGAACAAACACAAACTACTGTATTTTAAACATGAACTAACGCTTTATAAACTAGTCATGTCGCTATTTTGTTTCATTTCCTTAACGGTTATCATTGAATCCAGAATAAATGATGAGGCCGACACACAAATGATGAAAAAAGAAGAAAATACTTCAATACCGCAGGTTCTAGAGACTAAAGGACAGCACACAAGCATGTCTTTAGTACACTCCTCAAAAATTCATACTGAAGAAGCTGAACCATCAGCCAGTGTAAACAATACAGAAAGTAGGATAATAAACTTTAGACTGAATGACATTGGAGATTGGCCTATTGTCATCACAGAAAATATTCGCATACACCTTGTCACTCAAGGATCTGAAACAGTTCAGCGTATGAACAGTCAATTCAGAGAGGTGAATAGACATTAAGAATCAGCAAAAGGAAAGACTAGAAAGCTTTCAAAGGCTTGGTTTTTCTGGCAAATGTCTTGTTCTTAGAAAGTGGATGTGTTATTCGCCAAAAAAAGAATCCTTATTTTGCTTCCCCTGCATACTCTTCTCAACAAGATCAAGTAGGCTACCAAATCTTCATTTTAATCCAAAGATGGATTTAATAAGTGGTTATACGTGAAATAGAAAAACATGAGACCAACAGAGCTCACATTCAGTCATCGCTTGTTTGGAGGGAACTTGAAGTTTGCCTGAGAGTAGAGGTCATTATTGACAACAAGGCCCAAGATTTGATTATACAAGAGACGAAAACCGGGAGAGACTACCTGAAGAGAATCTTGGACATCAATCGTTTTTTCTCAAAGCTAAATCTGGCACATCGTGGGCATCGCATTCGAGCTGAAGAAGTGTTGGAAGGGCAAAATCAATGCGATTTCTTGGAGTTAATAAAATTACTATCAAAGTACAATAATTGGCGATGACGTTAAAAACAAATCATACAGCAAGTAAAACAAGCCAAATATTTCTCTATTATTTTTGAAAGTACACCTGACTTCTCAAAGCTGGATCAAATTTCTCAAATTTTACGGTACGTTGTCATGGATAATGACGGGGTGCAGGTTCGTGAGTCTTTTATTGACTTCATCGACACAAAGGACAAGCATGCTGCTGGAATCGCTGAGATGATTCTAGAGAAACTGCGTTATGATGGCTTAGACATAATGGAATGCAGGGGTCAAGGCAATGATAATGCTGCGGTCATGCAAAGTCAAAACTACGGTGTACAAAAACTTATTCTAGAAGTCAATCCCAAAGCACTATTCATTACCTGCTCAAACTGTTCTCTTAATTTAGCAGGAATTCGAGCTGCTGAAGCTGAAGTCAATTCGGTAATATTTTTGGTACACTGTGTAATGTGCTTCCCTTTTCTCTTGTTGTAATGTTAGTTCTTGATGTAGCTGATATATTACTAAGTTATTTCAGGATACTAGGTGCGTGAGTTTCTTGTGAAGATGTATTTTCAATCTCGCGAGTTCATAGAGAAGACATTACATAACACGAACAAATACTCACAGGAACAAAACTTGAAATGACTAAGCTGACTTCGAGATGAAAATGTAACTGTCACACTCATTAGTTCTAGATGTCACAACTTGTATTCTTCTATGTTGAATGATGAGTGTGGTGTCGGGGAGTCTAACTTGAACTAGATACAATTATGAACACAGACGATCTAGGAATCAATTGAATAACTTCCTCGATGAAATAAAAACACTAGAAACTTTTATTCAAATACAACTTAAGTACAGCTTATGTACAAGGTGCATATTAAAAATGAAAATACAATACTAAGGCTCTTTCTTCAATACTATTATAGAACACACTAGAGACAGAACCTATCGCTTCCAAAGCAAAACTCAGACTGCCCTTTTGCGCCTCCTATGTCAGCTGACCTAACTCTTTTAAAAAGAATATTTATTTTCAAATCAACCAATAGACTTGCGACAATCATTGTGACGTCATTGAGTTAAACTTGCGGCTCTGTTAAGGGACTAGACCTTTTGGGTAATTCTTGAGGCTCTGTTAGGGTTTTCTAATACTAATTTACACACAAGTTTTAAATATAATTAAATCTATAATAGCATCTGTGACATATTACCCCCTCCTCCATTTTAAGCATTTGTATGGTAATATAAATGCTTACATAGTAGAGAAAAAAATGTTTAGAATTAATATAAAATTGTACATAGAAAATACCATACATAAAAAACTTAGAGGATGGTAAAAGCAATACATTACAATGCTCTGGAAAACTTGATATGAAAATGTGGCAACTTGTTGACAATAAAATTCAAATATGGTGCCATAAACATGTGAACAAAATTATTGAAAACTTGTTAAAAATTTCTAACTAAGTAGATGCATATGAAACTTAAAGTTGAATGCATAAGTAGAAAAATATTTTTAAAATGAGACAGTGACGACCTGAAAAATTTCCAAGGCATAACATGCATTGAAATATGAATTAAATTTTGAATGAGTTACTTCTCTTTATGGTACTTGATAATAAAATATGACAAACTGATATCTTACACCTGAGGAAAAGAAAAATATATACATAATTATGAAAATAATAAAATACATCTGGAAAGTGTGTCAGCGAAGACATTCTCACGTCCAGGAATTGTCTTGACCTCGAATTGGTAGTCAGTGAGTTGTAGACTCCAACGAGTTAACCGACTGTTCGCTAACTTCTTTGAGTTCAGAAATGCTAGTGGTGCGTGATCAGTTAGTAGTGTGAAATGAGCACCTAGTAGATATCTGGAAAACTTGGCTATGGCCCATACAATGGCTAGACATTCACGTTCGATAGTTGAATATCTGGTTTCAGCTGATGATAACTTCCTGCTGATGAAAAATACTGGGTGTAAAGTCTCTTGACATTTCTGTGAAGTGTCTTGGTATTTCTGCATTAGACATGCACCTATAGCTGAAGAAGAAGCATCTGTGGCGAGGTAAAATTGCTTCTTTGGATTCGGAAGTTTGAGAATAGTGTCTCTTGAAAATTCAACTTTAATGTTCTCAATTGTCTCATGTAGCTTTGTAGACCATGGGATCTTCGTTGGTTGTCCTTTCTTCGTGAGTTCAATCAGAGGAGCTATGAGTGTTGTATAACCTGGTATAAAATGTCTGTAGAAGTTACACAGACCCAAAATGCTTCTCACTTGCTTTTTACTGGTGGGGATTTTGATGTCTATTATGCGTTGAATTATGTTCTCTTGTGGTCTCAGCGAATTATAGCTGACTTTATAACCCAGGAAGGATATTTCTGACATGGCTAGTTCTACCTTACTAGGCTTTATGGTAAAACCATGTTGTTTCAGTATGCTGAAAACTTCTTGTAAACCTTTGATGTGTTCATTCCATGTCTTATGGAATATGCAAATGTCATCTATATATGACACTGTGTCAGAGCGATTTCCTAGTATGCTGTGGATAGCTCTATTAAAGGTGCTGCTGGCGTTGACTAGACCAAATGGCATGAAGTTAAAATGGAATAGTCCATAAGCTGTGGTGGATGCCGTAAATTGTTTGCATTCTTGTTTGACTGGTATTTGATAATAACCTCTGGACAGGTCTATTTTGGTGAAGAACTTTGCCTCTGAAAATTTGGTCATGAGATCTTCAGGATTTGGCATAGGATATGAGTCGAGTTGGGTTATTTTGTTCAATTGTCTGAAGTCGACACACATTCTTGGATTTGTCGTCTGGTTCCGTTTGACAAGAACTATTGGTGCAGCATAGGGAGAGTCGGAATGTTCAATTATTCCTTGCTCTAATAGTAAGTCAATTTCTTGTTTAAGAAAGTCTCTGTAGTGTACTGGTAATGGATAAGGTCTTGCTTTTGTAGGCTTGGAATCAGTAAGTATTATGTTGTGTTCAGCAATTGAAGTTTTGCCTGGAACATCTGTAAATATTTCTGAATGTTCTTTGAGAATGTTAGTCAGTTCTTTTTGTTTTTGCGGTGGCATTGAATTGAGTTTTATGTCTTGCCAAAACTCCGTTTGTTTGTTAGTTGTTTGTGGCATGTTGATGTCGTCGAATTCAGACGTGTCATTTTCATCTTCTTCTGGTATGACTGCAAGGCATGATATGGCTCTTTCATTGTGTTCTGGATTAGTGATATCTTCTGTTGTATTATATTTCTGTAACATGTTGACATGATAGATTTTCTTTTTGTTGTGAATGTCTATCTCATAGTCAACATCTGCTATTTTTCTGAGTATGGAAAATGGACCTTGCCATTTTATAAATAGTCTGTTGCTTTTGTCTGGTAGTAACAGACATACTTGATCTCCTGGTTCAAATTGTTTTAGTGTTCTGTTTCTATTGACTCTCATTCTGGTATTGGAATTTGCTATGGCTGTGGCTTCATTTGCTTTCTCACATGCTGATATGATTACGTTTCTGGTATCTTGCACATGTTGGAATGCAGTCTTGGTTTCTGATGAATTAGAGTTTTGGCGGATGATTGATTCTTTGAGGATTGCCATAGGTCCTCGTGGGTTGGCGCCATAAATCATCTCGAAAGGTGAGAATCCTGTGGTTTCTTGAGGACTTTCTCTGTAAGCAAACAGAGCCGCTGGTAGCAATAAGTCCCAATTCTGCGGATTGTCGTGTGCTATTTTTGAGATGCACCTCTTCAAAGTACCGTTAAATCGTTCACTTTGAGGATGATAGGGCGTTGTGAACTTCATCTTGATGTGGTACATATTCATGAAGTCTTTGGTAATGTTGGCTGTGAACTGTGTGCCTCTGTCAGAGAGAATAACTTCTGGGAAACCAATTCTGGAAAATATCTCTGACAAAGCTCTGGTGATGTCAAGTGCTGTCATGTTGACTAGAGGTACTGCCTCTGTCCATCTTGTACATGCGTCAATCAATGTCAGGACATAGCGATGGTTTCTTGCTGAAGCTACTGGCATAGGACCAATCAAATCAACTGAGACTTTTTGGAATGGCTTGTCTGTCAATTCCATGTCTTGAATTGGTGCCTGTGACTTGTTGTTCTTGGGTCCTTTGACTTGGCAGATATGACATGACTTCACATACTTCTTGACGTCTTTTATGATACTTGGCCAATAAAATTCTTTGAGGATTCTGGCTTTAGTTTTGACTACACCCATATGGCTGGCGTGTGGAATGTTATGTCCTGTGGCCATTATTTGTTTTCTGTATTTCTGTGGCACTATTATTTGCTGAATGGTATTGCCTTTGTGTATGGCATTCTTCATCAGGAGACCATCTTGAAAATATGGTGTATTTGCTGAATTGAGCTGATTATTTGCTTGTGCCTTCTTATAAAGTATTTGTAATGTTGGATCTCGTTTCTGTTCTTCTTTGAAGTCATCGTGTAGGAGATATGACTTGCCTTGATGGACTTCAGTGTTGACAGCTTGATTGCTTATATCATTGTTAGAGATTCTGGGCATGTCGTCTTGTTCATCGAAATTCAACAATGGACATTCGGGAATTGGAGGTGGACGTACGACCGGTGGGGATGGGCTTGATGTAACTGGGGGTGTCCATGTTGAATGTTCTTGATTGTTGCTGGCTACTGAACTAGTAACTGGTTCTGTTACATTCTGCATAGCTTGAGTAACTGTGGTAGCCATGTGGTCATTTTGGCTAACTTCTTCAGGTGCCAAATGTTCTTGTTGTTTGGACATGGATCTTGTCGTTACTGCAAGACATCTTTGACCTTGCTCTATGGCGTTCGTCCATTCATCGAGTTCTTGAGGAGTGCATTCTTTAACTCCCTCTATGTTTCCAATGATTAGGTCTACTGGTAGATTGGGTGTTACTAATGCTTTTGTTTGACCACTGAAGAATGGAGTAGTAACATAAATGATGACTTCAGGTAACTTGCTGACAGTTCCGTTGAAGGCAGTGGCTTGGACATGGTTGCCTGTGAAGCGGTTTGCGTGTACAAAGCGTTCATGTATTAATGTGGACGTGCTTCCGGTGTCGCGAAGAACTTCCACCTTCATGTCTCCTACGAAGCCTGGATAAAATTTGAGACCATTGGATTTAGCAATGACTGTCATTGTTGAATGTTCATTGTAGTAGCTTCTGTTATATGAGCTTCTGTTTGGCACATATTGTGGTCTGGAGTCTTGTGAATGACTTCTGTAGCGAGGATTGTTATTTGGTTTATTATTTCCAGGGGCCTTGTTGAAATTGTATTGCTCTCTTTGAGTTGGCGATGTGGGTCTATCATAATTTTGATTTTTTGAACTTGACTGTTTTTTCCAACATTCATGAATTTGATGGCCTTTTTTATGACAGTAGGAACATTCTGTGGTCTTGCTGCGGCATTGAGAAGTGAAATGTCCTGGTTTGTGACATTTGTTACATTTGATTTTGTCATCTGGCTTATATCTTGCATTTTTGTCTTGAGCGAAGCAGACAAAGTTTTCTTCATTAGATGGTTTGACTGACTTGTTTGGATAGGCTGCTTTATATTGTCTGATGATCTTGGTTAATGTCTGGATGTCAGTGGGATTTCTTTCTATGATGTAGGATTGAATATCTTCTGAGTGAGCATGGGTGATGTTGTCAATAATAATATGTTGGCGAAGAGCTTGGTAACTTTCTTCTACTTTGGCCATGGATACCCATCTATCAAACCACATTGACATATTGGCTACAAATATTTGAGGATCATCATTTTGCTGTGGCCTTTCATTATAGAATTTCTTTCTATAGTTGGCTGAAGTTGCTCCGTATTGGCGCAGTAGAGCTTCCTTGATATCATGGTAAGTGCTGCGTTCATTGGTGGACAGTTGGGAGCAAATGTTGAGAGCTTTGCCAGTCAAGAGAGTGAGGAGCGAGCTTGACCAAAGTGTTTCAGGTATACCGGATGTGGTTGCTATCTCTTCAAATCTGATGAGGTATGAGTCCATATTATCAATCTTCTCATTAAATGCCGATATTTTGTTCATCAATCTGTATTTATCGGTCATATTTGATTGGCCTTGATTCGGAATGTCTTCTTTGTTTTCTTTATTTTGTTTGTCATATTCCATTTTTTCTTTTTCATGTTGCCTTTGTTTTTCGGCGTCTTGTCTTTGTTTTTCAGCTTCTTGTCTTTGTTTTTCAGCTTCTTGTTCTTGATATTCTTTCTCTTCCTGTCTCTCTGCCCATAAGTCTGGCTTGGGAATCTGTTTTTCTTTTGCTAGTTCCACCAATTCGAAGTATCGTTGTGTCCTATTACTGGAACTGGTAGCCATTTTATATTTTTATGTATTCTTCTTGTATTGGA
>JADKLZ010005243.1:13832100-13858262 GCA_021533235.1 Biomphalaria straminea | reverse complement strand
GACATAATGTAAATGGTGCTTTAAAGAAATGAACATAATGTAAATGGATTGTTTTGGGCAGAAATATGAACGTGGGATGGAGAGAAATGCTCAGTTACAAAATGGTGAGGTCGAGACATGGTCATTGAAAGATTAGGATAAAAATAGTAGAAATTAAATTCAGCTTTTCTCTAGTTTACTAGATAATATTTGGTCAAGCTGACAATAGAGCTTGGATTATCAAGTGGACTTTTTGAACAGCTTTTTAACAAACTGCAGTCTACGTTGTCTGCTCCTCTAACAATTGTTTTTCTGACTAGAGAACGTGAATAAGTTTTATCTTGAAAGTTTAAATTCTGTCTGCAATTTCTTGAGACAACATTTTAAATCAACTGCTCAATGCCATTAGTCTCATTTTGAAAAACAATGTACAATTACGTTTAATAGCGACACAGCCTTTTACCGCCTACAAGGAAATCGATTCGACAATTTTATTTAAACCTGTGCACCTTTCTCCTTTTATATCTTTTCTTTTTTAGCGGCCCCGTAAGGGGGTGCGAAATGTCCGTCTGTCCGTCTGTCACACTCAGGGCGCCAAAACTAGAAGAGATACGAAAAACATTTTTTCACCATTAAATGCGGCTTGAAAAGTTTAGGTGCAACGGCTACTTTTAGTTTTCTAAAAGCAAACCGTTTAATTTATAAAAATTATTATGCAAGCGATTTTTTAATAATAAAATACCAATTGTGAAGCAATTAGGTAAATGTAAGGGAGGAAATGTTACTAGAAAAAATGCTCTTGGCATGTAGATATCATGCACATTTTTTAAAATGACTTTCTGTCTGTCTGTCCGTCTGTCAGACTCAGAGCGCCAAAACTAGAAGAGATACGAAAAATATTATTTCACCATTAAATGCGCTTGAAAAGTTAAGGTGCAACGGCTACTTTTAGTTTTCTAAAAGCAAACCGTTTAATTTATAAAATTAAATATGCAAGCGATTTTTTAATAACAAAACACCAATTCTAAAACAATTAAGTAAATGTTAGGGAGGAAATGTTACTATAAGAAATGCTTCTGACATGAAGATATCATGCACATTTTATTAAAATGAACTTTTAGCAGCGGCTTTCGTGTACTAGAGTAAAGCCCGGAAATGACATGATTCTAAACTAATTTCTGAAATTTTTAAAAAAATCAGATGTAAAAAAAATTGTTTAGTGCCCCCATTAGAATGAAACAAGCATATTTTTGTGCGTTTCGTCTGTTGGTTGGTCTGTCCGTCACGGTTAGAAAAAAACACTAAAGGCTTTTGAAAATATGATTTAAACTTTACTGTTCTTTCAGAAATATTGCGATAGTTTAAGGATGGGAGCATACAGGAATTGAGCCAGTGACTTAGAAGGAACATCCGAAACATGTTGCGAATAGGCGGATCTGACAGGGATCCGACTCCGATGGGGGCCGCCTCTGAGTTTGTGTATCACACAAACTCTCTTTGTAATCTTGTTATTTTGTGTACTAATTTAAAGTTGCCAACGTGATCCAAATGAACGTTTCAGGTTAGCAGAACAGATATAAGAAAAATGATTTCTAAAAAGCAGCAACTTCCAAACACAAATACAAATAAACAAAGAAATAAATAAAAATACATTTAAAAAACAACAACAACGACAACAAAGAGAATCAGCGCTTTAAAAAGAACAACAAAAATTTTCTATTTCAAAATAAATTCAAATACATTTTTTTTCTTGTTCTGTTGATTTTTTTTTCTACAAGAATGAAAATTGAAATTTCAGAAACATGGAATCAATTTAAATTTTGCATTTTGATGAAAATCGTTCGAGAAAAAAAAAAAATTGAGTTTTATTTTAAGATTTGTTCCTGAGAAATCTGGCGTAGCTAGGGAAATGGGTTCTCGGGTTCTCTTTAGTGGTCCCTGCATTTTGACATTCGATATCATATCATGAGATAATGCCTTATATTTCATATCTTATGTAAGAAACAATTATTGTCAATTTTTTTATGGCCTTCTCAAGAGGGTCCTGGGGGGCTTTTCAAATGTGGAGCCCCTCTTCTCCCACCCTAGCTACGCCACTGCTCACTCGCTATTGAGCTGGAAATGTGGGGAATGAAATGAATACTAGTATTGCGATAAAGAAGTTTGACAACGTCCTTTATATCTAGTGATTAAACGATGTCCAGAGAGAACGGATCTTTATGTTCTTTTATCTTTTTTTTTAGTCAGAAATAACTACATTCATTCACTACTTTAGTAACACTACCCCAATTGTTGTTTTTTTTATTAAAAGATAAGAATATCAATATCTAGCAAGTCTAGTCTTACAGAGTTTAAATTTTAAATATAATTCTTAACTTGTTTATGTAGCATTACACATTTAATTAGTATAAACCTAGTTATAGTGTAGGTCTATGTGTACTTTAGTATTTTAAGATACGATATCCTATGCATAGCATAGGTCTACCTGTACTTTTCTAATTTAAGATAAGATTTCCTATGTAGGCAAATGCTTGATCCTGGGTAGTGCTGAAGAGTCCTTCAATCCTGCAACAGTCACGAGTTTTCATTGACATTTTCAGTCTGGGTCAAAAATGTGTGCACGTTACTTCTTCCCCATCTCGGATCAAGTTAAAAAAGTAAAGTCAAAAAGTAAAGTGTCCCCTTCAGATCTATGGGTCATCTGTTTCTTTGGACAACGGTAATCAGCATGGTGTCATGTGGCCAGCACAACGACCAACCGCCTTTACTTTCACCAACTTCAGTCAAGTACCCATTAGATTAGGGTGGAATCAGGGGCGTCCTAAAATCCAGAATACAAAATGCCAGTCTTCACCGGGATTCAAACCCAGGACCTCTGGTTCGGAAGCCAAGCGCCTAACCATTCGACCACCTCGCCCCATCGATCAAGTCAAAACTTTGCATAATTATTTATTTGTCTCCACAATTTCTGAATCCATTAAAAAACAATTAGTCAATTAATTACAGTTAATTAATTACTTTCTTTGATACCAACAAGTGAATTTAATATTTCAGTATTCAGAGATATGGCTAAATTTGTTGGGTTTTTTCCCCTTAGGTCAGTGATGCTCAACCTCATTCGATCGGCGGGCCATTTTAATTGTTGAAAGTCGTGTCGCGGGCCACATAAAATTAAAATAAAATAAAAATAGGAAATATACATTAAACCATTTTTATTAGAAACTATTGAATCTATTACTTATAATGATTCATGAAAGTTTATCATAAACCAGCTTTAAAATATCTAGCTGCATAGATGAGACGCCCAGTTGGAGCCTGAATCTAGAAATCCGGATGTTTGTCCGTAAGACGATTACGTAAAATGTGTTTCAACCGATTCATCACTGTAAAGGTTTGTTGTCACAAATAAGTAATTAGATCTACTGTTATCATCGTAAGCGCTTGTTTTCGGAGATTTAGAAATGTTTCTACAAGCAACTCAGCGTAGAAATCCATTATCTGAATCAATGGAAATTTGTCAAGCTTTGTCAATGTTTAGCTTCGTAAGTCAACCAGTACCAGTTCTAGCTCTGTCAGGGCCCTTGAAACATTGGCGAATACGGAATTTTGAAACCACGAACTTTGTTCAATCTGAACACGATCATCATCAAATGGTTCAGACACCTTGCCACATAGATTTTATTGGTGAATGAAGTCACAGAGGCTCGGTTCCATTTCACTAAACAACTTTTCTAATAACTCTTGCTGTCAACCATACTTGTGGCACCTTCAGTAGTCACTCCAACTAATTTCTCCCAAGATAGAGAAAGATCCTCTGTAACGATTGAAACTTCTTTAAAAGAACTTTGAATTTTGCTAGTGGTGATCCCACGCATACCCCTCATAACTATTAACTTCTTTGATTTCAAAACTGTTGCTTTTACCGCGAATTAATACCAAGATTTTGAGCGGTATCAGATAAGTTTGTACATTCGTCGGCGACAATAGAAGAAATTTCGAAATCTTGTTTGTCTGTTAAATTTGAATGTATGGAGATATCTACCCAAATCTTTATCTCGCCTTGTATTGTCAAGAGAAAGGTTGACAACGTCAACAGGAATATTTTTTTCAGAACAAAGTTCTTCCTCTGTGCTAAAAAACACTTTTTATGCATTTGCCGCCTGAAATGGTTCTTTTTGGTAAATATTCTCATCGACTCTCCTTTCTAGGGAAATCTAGCAATCGCGCTTCAAACCAAAAATCCCGATTCATTTAAGTGTTTGATTTCGTAAAGCTGTTAATGTCCTTCAAAAGAGACACTATATGTTAATAAAACAAAATATGGTGGCTTATTATCAATACCAATCCATTTACCCTAACGTAGAGAAAGATACTTTTTTTTCAAACTTATTTGTATGAGAGTGGATTTTCTACACTTTTGCCAACGTTTCGGCGGGCCGGATAGAGCACCGTCGCGGGCCGGATATGGCCCGCGAGCCGTAGTTTGGGCATCACTGCCTTAGATAATTGTACACGTAATGTTTTCTACACACATTCTCGGAACAAATTCAAACGTTAAACAATTATTTAGTTTACCTTATGAAACATGAATTAATTTAACAAATGTCCGTTAATTATTGTAAAAAAGTAAAGTTTCCCTTTCAGATCTTGGGATCTATGAGGCAGAGGATGTTAAGGCCATCTGTTTCTATGGTTAACGGCAAGCATGATGTTACTTGGCCAACACAACGACCAACCGCCTTTACTTTCCGCCACTTAAGTCATGTACCCAGTACCCATTAGATTTGGGTGGACTCAGGGGATCCCTAAAAATCCCGAAATTTAAAATCCCAGTCTTCACCGAGATTCGAACCCAGGACCCCAGGTTCGGAAGCCGAGCGCTTAACCACTCAGCCACCGCTCCCCCAATTAATTATATTGTTTGATATCAAATAAAGGTAATATTTCTCGATTATTGAGATATATAGTTGTAACTGCGAGGTTCTTCCCCTTAGATAAGCTTTGTTTTCAAATTAATTCCCTTTAGCTTGTTTATTTGTTATGATAGTATGTGTTACATCTAAAAAAAAAAAAAAGACAATTATGCAAACTACATTTTTTGTATGTTATCAGATTTACAAAATGCCGATCCTGTAACACTTTCACTTAGTTACTTAACATCTGTCTCTCCATCTGATCCCCATGTCTCGATCTCATTCTCTCAGCAGATCAAATTTTCTCAGATTCAATTTCTCCTAGTTCTTTCGTCTTTCTCCTGATAAACTCTCGCACGAGCGCACGCAGCCCAGGCCAGGCCAACATCCGTGTACACATACCCTGTGCTAGTGACTGTTATTGAGAGTGAGAGAGAGAGAGAGAGAGAAAGAGAGAGAGAGATGAGGGGGCGAGCACTAGAGGCATGAGAGTTACATTTCTATTTTTCTTTCTAATACTTCCAAAATATTTCTTAACATAACTTGGTGTAAAAAAAACTTTCGTTATGTCTTTGTGGAGTGTACAACGATGCCCCCCCCCCACTGTAGATCATTAGAGTGTAAAAGTTTTATAGGTATGATACTAAATGTATAGAGAGACACTGGATGAGTGCTGGTCAATCTACCTAAAGTAAACAAGATCAAAGCCAAAATCAGTCACTAAATTCAGCCCCCCCCCGCCAGCAGGGTGGTGAGATATTTCATTTCGGGGGTGGGGAGGGGATTTGAACCCCCGAAACCCTCATTGGCTACGCCCATGCTATGTAGTTTAACTCAGACTAGCATTGTTAGTTTGTTGTTTGTATTTTTTTCACACCTGAAGTATGTGAACCCACTAAAGGTCATATTTAGCTTGAGAATAGACTGTAATCATGTGCTCAATTATCGAAAGTAGTCAACAAGATTCGAAACCAAAGGTCTAAATATTGTGATAATATAATATACATAACACAAACACTATATACATAAGGTCAATGTCCTTAGAAACTGGTCTCTCATTGTCTAGTGGTGAAGCGACTCCAGTGTAGACCTAAACAGATCAGTTCCATTGTTTCCTAGTAGTATTATCCCGGGACAATCATTTCTATCTCTTGGACTTTACGGAAAAAGCATGAGAACTTGGAAACAAGGAACCGATCTGTGAGCTTAATCTACAAGGAACCGATCTGTGAGCTTAATCTCACGAAGGTGCGGGCGGGGAAGATGAGTGAACGAGCGTGCTGGTGAGTCGCTGTGTTTCTCTTATCGTTTGATGTCTGCATTCCATTGATAGCAATGCTTTAGGAAGTCTTGTTCTGTTCATTCTGTCTGAAGAGATGAGAGTCAACATTAGTGAAATGACATTGTCGAATTGTGTCTATATTTTTTAGCATAATAGCAGTAGGAAACATATATCAACTGCATAAAAAGAAAACACGATATATAAAATACTAACTATTTAATATAAATAAGTGAGAAACATACAACTAATACTGCTTTAACATTGTATCTTACCCTTTATTATTAAATTAACACATATTCGCTATATAAAAATCGGTTTTAAAAAGACTTTGCTATTCTGGAATTAAAAATAATAGCCGCCTCCCTTTTGTAGCACAAAGAGATGGGTTAATGTTTTCTGTCAAGAAGTGCACACTGCTCGTTGATGTGTCTTTTCTCAGCTCGTGCCATAAAGTGCTCGTTACAAGTGCCCGTTCATTTTGCTCTAAAAACCAAGTGTGTTTACAACTTGCTTGTTAGAATCAACATTTTAAGCCAAGACTTTATCTGATTATCTGATTCTACACATTCAGAATACAAAGTCCTCCTAGCAGTGGCGTAGCTAGGGTGGGAAATGGGGGGGGGAGAATTTGAAAATCCCCTCGGGCCTCCACTTGAGGGGGGTCGCCAAATGAGTGTTCGAAATTAATTTTTTTGTTACATTAAATATAAAAATTAGGCCATTATCTCATGTCATGATGTCGAATGTCCAAACGCAGGGGCCCCTAAAGAGGTCAAGCCACCGGGCCCCCGAATGATAGCGAATCCCTAGCAACGCAACTGCCTCCTAGTAATATCGTATGAGATTATGTATCTTTTCTTACATTACAACTAGCTAAACTTTGCCCGTGGTGGCAGGAATCGAGTTGTTCTAAGATACACTACGGTTTCTGTTCATGACATGATAGGTTGTCAAGTAGTGTTCATCTCTAAGAACTAACATACAAATAAGTTTCAACATTAGACCTCCTATTTAAATGTAGCATTTTTTTATTTTCTATCTGCACATGTATTTGCTCCGTGTTACTAAATGCCAGGACACAAACTTATACGTATGGGCTGACATGACCTATTTGAGAGAAGTTCATTACGATATTGACTAGTTAATGACCTTTAACCTTTACATTTCAGCTAGCGTAAAAACAAAGTACAAAAACTACGTATACTTAGGACTAAAGAGCTGAAACTAGTCTTTGCACTTCTCTTCAAGTCTCCACACTTCAAGTCTTCTCTTAAACTCCCAGACATGTTTACAGCGCTTAATGCCAGACAATCGGTGGGCATTGTTTGATTTCCCTTTTTGACGTTGTTTGTGATTTGTGTTTTTTAAACTTAGATCTAGTTGTTTTCTAATTTTTTTTAAGTAACCATTCAGCTTTTGTTATTTAGTTGCGCTTTTGTTTTTACGTGCTTATTAAAGAAGAAAATAAAAGCTTACATTAATTCTTTTTAATAAATATACTTACAAATTGAGTGGAAACTATTTAATATATTTTTTAAAAATCTATTTAATCATTAGCTTCTAGCATGAGCTCTTCATGTTGACAAAATTAACTGATGCTCTTCGAATACGTAAAATAAAAAAGCTTAGACGGGTCCGAGAGACATGGGATGGCATGACATTTATTTCTAATCTTCTCTAGCTAGAGCTGAGTTAAAGCTCATTGTTGATGTCTTTTGCTATTTGTATATTTTGTACTCAAGCTCTAGTACATGTGAAGCCTAACAGTAGTGAAAAATACGTCATTTATTAATTTAATAGACAGATATTACCCGCTGCCCGCGGGTCTTAACTTGCGTATTGCTGATGTAGTCAGTGATATAGTACATTAGAAACAATTAAAGAAAATAATAATGTTGTAAGTAAGTAAAGCGAATGCGTGAATTCACTCTAAAAAAATATGAATGAAGCTAAAAATAGCCAATTGACCTTAATTTACGCGATATTAGCCTACTATTATTAGGATAATAGTTGCAATCATGTAAAAATGCTTTAGAAAACAAATTTCAATGTTAATTTGATTAAAATATGAAATGAATGGACTATAATTAGTATGTTCATGTATTAAAGCTTAAAACTATCTTTGCGAAGAGAAGTTCTATCATCTTGGAGTTGAATTACAGTTTTAGACCTAGACCTAGATTGACCTAGATCTAGGAATAGAGAGATGTGTAACCTTTCGGTAATATCTAACGAAAGTATGTTCAACAGGATATTTATATTCGCATATATAAAGAACGAATTTATGTAAAAATCCTTTTGAAACACAAATTCGAACCTTAATTTTGTTAAATAATAAAATCATTAGACTCTATTTCGTATTTTCATGCGTCAAACTAAAAAACAATGTGCAAAGTGTATTTCTTAAAATTAGATCTAAATCTAAATCCTTTCGATCTTTTCTCATGTCAACATTCTAAACAAAGTCTAGATCTATAGCTGTAATAGAGTTGGTCAACTTAATTTTTTTAGGGTCTTAAGTTTGTTTTAGGGCTACAATACATACATTTAGGTCTAAGTTAGTACCCAAGGAACATTTCTGCCAAGTTTTATCAGGATCGGTGTAACCGTTTTGATTGCTATACAGGGACATACATACATACATACATACATACATACACACATACGCCTTTGTTTTCCTTTTATAGTATAGATAATTGGTTATTCAATGTTATAATAATTAAGTGTAGTAGCAAAGTTAATAGCTGATATCTTGGAAGCGTTCTATCTATCTGATAGGTCTACATAACATTGGTGGCTGATGGTTTAAACTCGGCATTAAATATAGACTGGCCACCTGGCTAAGCTCTGGTCTGTAGTTTTGTTGGTCTCGGGTTCAAACCCTGCCAAATTCCCCCACCTTCCTGCTGGACGTTTGCTAGGATGTAATAACCTTTGGTTCTGAAATAACATACGAAACAAAAAAACACATAGTGATGGTGTGACAATAGGCCACCACGAAAAACTAATAGTAAGATTTTTGTTAGGAGTTCGAAGATAAATGACGAAGCAGTATGTCACGTGGCTACGCAGTCCTAGCTGCGACCTACATATTTTGCCAAATCTAGCGCAGACATAAACGTTTAGGTTCTCTTTTCGCCGTGTATGTCTGTCAATGGCACAAAAGCAAGAATAATCACAATAAGTCACTCTCTTGTCTTTAAGTTTATATGATCTCAAGTTGTAAGAGAAAAATATCACTGTCTGAGATTGTATAATATAATCGTTTAAATAAAACCCTCTAATATACTTGAAACGTTTCTACACTTGTTCCCTAGCTTATTGTTAATGAAAAAACAAAAGTTACAATTAGGTATGTAAAACTATAGTGTAATTTAGTTATCATTTTCTTTGCCATAATAAGACTTTGAAATATACAACAGAAATGGTCTTTTAGCTTAGCATGTATCTTGTATATCCATTGAACTTGAGAATTAGTTGAATGTATTTTGGTGACATCTTTTTAGTAGAGCTGCAACACAATTCTAACAGTCTTGTTCTAGACAGAGTTCACATTTTCAAAGAAATGACTTATTCAATTAATAGAAATATAGTTATAATGATAGTAAAAACTAGTTAAAACCTTGCACGATCATAAGTCTTGGCACAGCTTCTAGCAGATTAGCTTATTTAGTAAGGTTTGTAGTCTCGAACATTGTAAAAGAAAGAGCCTATGTCGAGCCATCTGTCCAGGTACTGTCAACATTGAACCATGTGCTAGATATGTAAAACTACATCTATAACAATTAGACACGTTTCTGTTTGATAGATAAACATTGTGCACATCGATAGCAGATGACTTTCCAGTACCAAAGTCTATTTATGACAGAGACAGTGTGTATGACAGCGTTACATTGTTCTATTTTTGGGACCCATGCATTAGATATCTCAGTAGATGACCAATATTCGATGAACTTTGCTATAGGTTCACAATGAGAGATAAGTGAGTCAGTGAGTGACTTCTAGGTACTCTTTATAAGATGTTCCTATTTTTATTTTTTTGAAACCCCATGTTACATTTGTAAAGTTTTCTCCGATACATATCTTAAGTCTTTAAAAAATCTCCTTGGCTGGCAGTCTTTGGGTCCATGTGTTACACATGTAAACGAACTTTAACGCAGATATTAGCACACTTGTCGACAAGTTGCACAACAGTAGAATTAGAGTTGACGTCGCACTGACATGTCTCTTCATTCTAAAATTAAAGTTTCTCGAACTTGATTGCTTTAATGAGATTTGAAATTAGATTTATAACCTGACAGATTTTCTTAGCGACTCAAGTTTCTTCAATGTCATTACTAAACAAGGGAAGTAATCACACTGGCACGATGACATAGTGCTGTGCTGCAGTCTCAGTAGTTCACAACACACCAACTAAAGTTATCACTTACAGGTCAAGTTGTGTGTCAAGTTAGTACACACTTTGAGCTTTGTGGAAAATAAATTTATTGTTTCTTCCTTGGGGATTTTTTTTAAAAACGTTATATCCCAGAACACCATTTTGTTTTCCAACAATCACGTATTAGTACAATGGTACTGAAGGTAGGTTGTGAAATGGATATAGGACTCATAAAACATCCCGCCTGCTTATCTAATAGGTGAATATTTGAGACATTTAACCTTTTGAGAGACAATCTTTCATAAAACGTCCAGCCTGCTTATCTAATAGGCTTGGCTCGGCTACCTAGAAGGGGGCTCGAGGTACGACACCCGACTCGGGCAGAGTTGTGTTTACCGAGCGCCTAAAGGCAGCACGGAAAACAAACTCCTAGATACCCCCTACCCCCACTGGTCCACAAATGAGATTGGACCAAAGCGCTCTGAGCATGCTATAAGCATGAAAGTAGCGCTATATAAAAGCTGTAATAATAATAATAGGTGAATATTTGAGACATTTAACCTTGTGAGTGACTATGTATTCCCTTTGCAACTTCTCAGGTGACTAAAGAGGCTCATCTCTGATACATAGCTGCGGTCACAGGTTGAGCATCTACAATTGTTTGTCTCTGTAGCACTTTCCCCCCTCCTTTTCTCCTTTTCTTTGGAAGTAACTTTTTGTTAGGGTTTGAAAGATGACAGACGTTTACATTAACCTACAATTGTGCTAATCTCTGCGTTTAAGTTCGTTTATATGCGTAACATGAACGTAAAGACAGGCCAGAAAGGAGATGTACCTACAGGCAACATGAGCTTTAGTTTAGTGCCCACAAATATGATTTGAAGAAAAAACTAAAAGAATAAATGCCTTTTGCCTTATGCTGATTACAAGTGGCTCAGTGTTTTTAATAGCTTAGGGTCTTTTAGGGCTAAGGCCCTGCTATGCTACAAAGTATAACGTTTATTCAATGATATCGGCGGAATTGAATTCTGGGCAGGATTATTAATTCCTTATTTTAGATTACTTTAGAAGGTTTCATGGACCTGGATGTAAATAACATTTGCAAGAGTAAGTTTAGATCATCATTGAGTTGACCCCACAACAACATCGTTAATAAAGTCGATAAAAATGGATAAACTTTACATCATCTGCCTTCTTGTAACCTAGTGCATCAAAAGAAACAGAACCTGCTCTCTTTTTGTAGCACGCAAGCTTTGACTGAACGCTTGTAGCTTCACGTACAGCAGCGGTTCTCAACCTTTTATGCTTGGCGACCCCTTTTTACAATCTCTCACTCTGCTGCGACACCCTCCCACACGTACAGCAGTAGAAGGATATACAATATCAATCCATATTTTCGATGGTCTTAGAAGACCCCTGGCTAATCGTCAATCGACCCCCAAGGTGGTCGCGATTCACATGTTGAGAATTCCTGAAGTACAGTTTTGTCACTCACGCCCCATTCAATAATAGACCGTGGGCTTCAAATTGAATGAAATAATCGTACTCCATATGAAACAATGTTTTAATTAATAACGTTTTTCTTTATTTTAGAGTCACGTTTACCCAGTAAACAATACACAAATACATTTAATTCATAGTTTTAGTAATACATGGAGATAGTAATGTGATAAGCATTTAAATCCTATACTCTTAAGCGAGCAATTCTTGTATATATATATATATATATATATATATTTCTTCTATTTCGAAAACGGCTCTAACGATTTTCTTTAAAATTTCAACGTATCTAAATGTTAGTGAGAAAAAAATTCTCAGCTCATTGGCCACATCGGGAAAACTCGAGTTTGACCGTTATATCGGTTTGAAAAATGTCTCATTATCGAAAAATTTATCTTGGTTTGAAGGTTTTATGAATGACATGGAGAATTTATGAATGAAAGTTTTCAAATTTATGAATGAAAGTGACGTCAAAGGAAAAAAACTTGACACCCCCTACGTCACTAGGCTCACAGCAAGAAATGAAAAAAAAAAAGTACACCTCCTACGTCACAGGCTTACAGCCGTTCACTAAGCATTTCTTTGCAACAAGTTTTATCGCGTTTGAATGAATGAATAGACAACTTTTGCGCACCGTAGTTGAAGGTTTAAAACAGTGAACATCAATCAAGCACGTGGTTATCTGAAGACGCTCAAGTGCTTCCAAGTGTTTCTACAAATTAATCGCTTGATCCCTTTATTATAAGGCACGTTAAAATAAGAATTTGATTAATTGTATATTTTTAATTAGCTATAATGTAGGCCGAAAAGAAAGATATGGACGCCGAATCTGGAATCTGGATGTCTGCCTGGTCGAGCGGTTTGCACGCTGGACTGTCGTTTGGATTTATCGATGGTCCCGGGTTCAAACCCTGCCCGCTCCCATCCCCCGTCGTCCTGCGGGAGGTTTGGACTAGGAAGTAACTATCTTCAATTCTGAAGGAACATCCGAAACATGTAAAACAACAAACAAACAATCTACGTCAAGATCTAGGTCTTGATTCTAGACTTACAACTAGATTCTCAGTTCTCCGTCGAAAAAACCGCCATGTTGCGCGCCGTTATTCTTCCCTAATAGCAGGAGGTTTGCGGCGTTGAAGAGATCTAATAATAATCTAATAGGTTTTCTGTTGTAATTTCTAGAAGAAAAGATGTTCACAACTTTTCAGGAAAACAAATAGATCTAGACGTCTACGTCTGAGCTATAGGATTTCAGCCAGATTTCAATCGCTTTTTTTCCTAGACTAGATCTAGATGTAACAGCATTGCCAATTCCACTCTAAATTTATAGAAGACAAATATTATTATAATTTTGTTCGATCTAAATCTTTGTTTTTTTTTAGAAGGTCTTTTATATAGATTCATTTAGACAAACATTATTTATATAAACATAATAATTTTATTATTATTATGATAAAAGAACGAGTATTCTTTCTCTGGCACAGCCAGGGTCGAGTTTCGTTAAAGGGAAACAAAATTCAAAATTATTATTATTATTATTATTATTATTGACGTGAAGTTAATATTTTATTGACATAACGTTATTATTCGTAATTTTAATGTTCAGTAGTATAATATAGTATACCAATTGTATTGTTTTAAAATAAAAAAAAACAATTTAAACTATTGCTACTAGGAAGATGCCGCGGCCAAGAAAACGCCAGTTATTCAACTTCAACCAAGATTCAAGAGAAGGAAACGATGACGCTGATCCAGCTAAAGTCCCTCGCCTTTCTTTGATTTTAAATGAACTGGATTCAACTTTAATAAATTGCCTGTCTTCAGTCACTCACCAGCCTTCAACTTCGATAAATTGCCCGTCCTCAGTCACTCACCAGCCTTCAACTTCGATAAATTGCCAGTCTTCAGTCACTCACCAGCCTTCAACCTCGATAAATTGCCTGTCTCCAGTGACTCATCAGTCTTCAAATACGATAAATCCCAGAGCATCTCCAGCTAGAGCAAATGCAATCATTAGTAATATCTTTACGCTAGAAAATTCTGAGGAGCGTTTAAGGAAACTTGAGGATCTGCGACTTCGAGCTTCATATCGACTCGAAAAGGAAACCAACACACAATATTCTAAGCGGTCAACGAGTTTGCGTACGCTGCAGCCACTTTTGATTTAACTATAAACCTCAGTAAAAAACTTGGGGTTAGGGTGTGGTGACGAAAGGCCTAGAAGATATCTGAATGGAGGGATGTGTAAAAGAAGGCCATATCCTTCCATGGGCTGTAGCACCAGTAGCACCACTGGGATAGATGGATGGCAAAAGCCGGTATGAACTTCTTATAGTCTGACAGTCTGGCTGAGCAGGGCACATATCCCGTAAAATAATCTGAAGAGTTTCTTTAGTGTTCTGTTTGTTCTATATGTAATTGTACATGGCTATTAAATATCAAGTCTCTTAAGTCCTCCTACAGTCTAGACAGCGTAAAACTATCGTAGGCCTACTATTATTGGCTTGTAAGAAAGTCTTTGAAGTTTTCCCCAATAACGTAGAAATTTGCGTCACTCGATGTTTCGTACTAAAGCCATAATTGAATATACTAATTCCAAAATTAAATGTCTGAACGTACCAATTTACATATAGAACAAACAGAATACTAAAGAAATTTTTCGAATTAGTAGTCTTTATCCAATCGTTCATTTTCGTAATTATAAAAAAAAAATCCAAAAATGACTTCGGGTATATGAAATTATTTAACCGAGCAAGGCTCGGCCACCTGATATTATCATTACAAAGAAATTAAATACACAAGTTGTACAAGAATTCGAAGAAGGGGTGAAAGGGAAGCAATCTCACTGTGGTGAAAGGGAGGCAATTGCACTGTACCAGTCTCATCATTATATCAAAAGGCACATCGTATTAAAGTAAAAAGTTCAGACTTTCAAGGCATAGACATGTTTTGAGCAGACCTTGGTGACAAGAATATACACATTGCTTACTCAGAACATCTTAATCGCGGACAACTACTAATACTGTACCCCAGAAGACGGGTGCTATTACCTTTTGTTTTCTTAATTTAAGTCTACCTCAGCATATAGTGGGAATAGACGGTCTTAATTCACTCTGTCCACATCTCGTTCTCTATCATCTCTCTCATTCTGTTTCTGTCTCTCCATCTTCCTTCCTTCCTCTTCTCTCTCTGTCTCTCTCAATCACTCTCGTTTTCCGTCCCTTCTTTCTCTTACTTTGTTTCTCTCTCCCCTTCTCTCTCTTCTCTCTCTCTCTGTCTCTCTCTGTCTCTCTCTCTCTCTCTCTGTTGAGACGTCATTAGTGGATGATACTATGTACAAGTTGCTGCCAATCTCATGGCCTCCTTTAAAAACAACTTCCATTAATCCAATTATTTTTCTTTCTATCCAGAGAGATCCACAATTGGAAAGCCAGGCCTTAGACTGGATCGAGGCCAACTTGGGCGAACCACTGGACAGGAAGAAGCCGTATGATGACCTCCTGAAGGACGGAATCATTCTCTGCAAGTAGGTTGTCATGTCCTCTTCTTTGATTTCTTAGAAGCCCGTGAGGCTTCACTGAAATGACTCAATTTCAAAAGTACATTTAAATTATGAGATGATGCGCCTCAAGAAACGTCCACGTAGATCTATTGGGAGGACATCTTTTAGAACAATTATTAACAGATGGGTATATTAAGTTACAAATCTAGCATTTCTTATCGTAAGAAATGTATAATTATACTTCGTATTTTATACGGCTTCTTCGTGCCAGTGGTTACCACTATACTTCACAGAAATTCACAATATGGAAAGAAATTAAAATAAAAAAAGATACATTACAAAATTTAACGTTTAAACAAGAAAAATGTGAAAAAAAAATTCCTTTAAAAAAAAAAAGCTTAACCAAACGGGGAATAATCCACCCTGAAAACTATATCATTAACGTAAGCGTTATTCGAAACAAAAGAATTACTGACCAATAATTAATTGACTGAGTATTTTTGTTTATTGATTCATGTTTTGTTAGGTGCAATAAATAATGACTTCACGTCTCAACTTGATCGGAGAATGCGTGAAGGAGAAATAGCCTTAGCAATTATTTCAGTGGACTAAATTCAACAAATTTAGCCACATATGAGAATACTGAAGTACATGAAACAAAAATAATTCATTACCAGTAACTAATGCTCTAATTGGTTACTTTTTAAAATTGATTCATGTCTTGTCTATGCCAATGAATAATTGCACCAAGTTTTAACTTGATCAGAGAATGAATGTGGGAGAAATAACGTGTACACACCTTTTACCAGACAGACAGAAAGACAGACAGAAAGACAGAGTGAGTTGATAGAAGCTTTGTAAAAATCTTCAAAGCTTCATCATTTTTTTCATTCTTATTGTTCTGAAAAAATCTTTTATTTCGGTATATGCATTCCACCTCACATCTGATATCTTGCCAATTCTTTAAAATCTTGTTTATTTTTTTTTATCAGTCTATTTACATAAGCCTACATTTAAACTTCAGACTTTAAAACGTTATTAAATGTTTGTTCTTGTTGTTGACAGCCGAGTCATAACATCAAATAACTTTCTCAGTCTTAAATTAAATATTTCACTTCTGTTTCATCTTAGTAGAAAATGAAAAAAAAAACAAAAATTCATTTAACTCAGTCTGACTGACATATACTTCAACAATGTTACTATTGGATGTAAAATGTTGTCTTACAACAGTCCTTTTGTTTTCTCTTTCTGACAAGGTTATCACACTGTCCTCCTTTTTGGAGCTTTCGTTTTCCATCCAATAGCATTGTGACTCCAGATTATGACTCCAGATTGTGTTTTCAGATTGTGACTTCAGATTGTGTTTTCAGATTGTGACTTCAGATTGTGTTTTCAGATTGTGACTTCAGATTGTGACTCCAGATTGTGACTCCAGATTGTGACTCCAGATTGTGACTCCAGATTGTGACTCCAGATTGTGACTCCAGATTGTGACTCCAGATTGTGACTCCAGATTGTGACTCCAGATTGTGACGCCAGATTGTGACTAAGACATTTCTCTCACTATACCCTATCTCTTAGTGACTACTTTGATGGACCGTCAGGGCGCCACACAAGTTCCCTTATCCTTGTTGCTCCATTCCTCCCTGTCTTTTGTCTTGGAATCTCTTCAATGACATGTCCGTTCATTCTTTTATGTTGCCTTCCCGTAGCTTTCTCTGTCTGCCACTTCTTTTTCCTGGTACTGTTCCCTGATGGTCTTTGCGATCACCTTCACGTCACATGAGAGCTTTCTTTTTGAGATAGATTATTGAAACTGATTAGTGTTAAATTAGCGCTTCAGTTCTTCAGCCACATGCCGCCAAAAGAGATCAGTCAAGAGGGTTCTGTGCATCAATTAAACTTGGTCTACTACAGTGACTTTATTTGTCTACATTTGAAAATAAGTTCGATAAGCAACAGCTGTGAGTGTGGATTGTTTTTGAAAAGCTGAATTTTACTTAATATTGTTTTTAATGCGTCTTTTTTTTTTTTTTTGTTGTTTCTCTAGACTAATGAACAAACTGATGCCCGGATGTATCAAGAAGATTGACACCAAGGGAGGCGGCTTTGCCCTTATGCAGAACATTGAACGTTTCCAGGTCAGTTGAAAGAAAAAGAATTATCTTACATTTAATATCGTAATCTAGTTGGAAAACGTAAGGGCCGATTTACTCCTTTTTTTTTAAATCTTGAAAGATCTTTTAATAGGTTTGAGAAATAGAGAAAAATAAACGAGTTTGTAATGTTTGTCTAGAAGTGTGATCCCCCCACCAACCATAACCCTTCACTTGGCTCTCATCAACACTAGGAACATATTATTGACGTTATGGTGAATGTAATAAAATTAAAAAAGGTATTGAAAATTAATTTGAGGAAGACATCTAAGTAGAGCTGTTTGATATCGAATAAGGGAAATAACCTCTGCATTACTGAGAGTTTTTAAGTGTAGAGTTCTTTCCTTTAGATAACGCTTTTTTGTTTGTTTGTTTGTTTGTTCTTTCTGACAATCAATTGTGTTCTGTTTCAGGCCGCTGCTAAACAATGGGGTGTGCCCGCTAATGAGGTCTTCCAAACAGTTGATCTCTGGGAGAAAAAAAATATTCCTCAAGTCACTTTGTGCATCCACGCTATGGGCAGAGTGGTCAGTTGAATTGTATTGTTGTTGTTTCTGCATCCATAATATGGCCAAAGACATTTTTAAATGTTCATTTAAATCACTGTTATTTCCTCTAATTATGACTTCTGTCATTGCTGGGGACAGTAGTGTAACAAGCTAAACAAATTAGTCTACAACTATGTATCGTGATTTGTTTTATCCTGTTTTCATAATTTTACACACATTTTTATGCAAATCTCACCATTATATTCTTACTCGTAGGCCCAGACTAGACCAGACTACAAAGGTCCAATTCTAGGGCCCAAAATGGCAGAAAAGAACGAGAGACAATTCACAGAAGCCCAGCTTCTAGAAGCCAAAAATACAGTCAGCCTTCAGTATGGAACAAACACGGGAGCTAATCAGTCTGGTATCAACATGGGAAAACCGAGATCGATCATGGATTAAGGAACCTGATATTTTTTTAGATACAAAACTTGCACCAAGACAACGAAAGAATTTATATCGTATTAAAGAGTGTTGTTTTAGAAACTGATAGTATAGCTATGGATATATGGAGAGTTGATATGAGATGTGAGAACGTCTTTAAAAAGTAGTTGAAAGATTTGACCCAAACATTTGTTTTCAATTATTTAAAATCAGTAACTAGATAATTGAAAGTCACTACTGCATTGCTTTCAATGTATTTATAAAACATATTTATAAACCAAATACCTCTGTCTAGATTTATAGATTTATGATTATAAAAAATGAATGGAAATTGATATTCAACTATATCTTTACATGATGTAACCACTGATCGCGTCTCATCTTATATTTTCTATAAGTTCCATATGGTCTTGGAAATTTAATAGTACCATTATAACAATATATAGATATTATTAGATATGGTTATAATAAATTTTTACCCATATCGGTTTCAAAACATTTATAATGTGTTTTTTATGAATATATTCAATATATTCATTATACTGTATGATTACTTATCTCTGTTTTTTTGGTAGATGTAGTTAGACTCTTTGTGTTAATGTTTTTTGACTGTTTGTCATCTAAGTGATCTACTCAACTAGTCATCTTCTAGCCTACATCTTGTACATGTACACACTTTGATTTTGTTGTTTTATTTTGTACACTTCTATCGTGACAAAGTTTTGAGCATTTTATTTCTGTTATTTATTTATTTCATTTGGAATGAATTTCGGGTTTTAATCAAATTATTTTCTCTCTTTCAGAGATGTTTGGACTTTAAAAGTTTTCTTTTCTTTTGTTGTATTTTGTTATCACGTTCCAATAAAATTTACAATTTTTTTTAAAGGATTTATGTGTCACATTTTTATATAATCTCTGCAAGTATCTCTTTTCAATTCTATTCTTTTGCTCTAACACCTATATAGAGACTAACGAAACTTTCACGTAGTGAAAAAAAAAAGTAGGATTGTAAACGATAAAGGAATATCATACATACATACATGTAAGACGCAACTATCTTCTGTTTTAAAGGTACGTCTCTATTGCCTTAAGTAAGAAGAAATCTCTAATAAAACGGTGTTAATACGACAATGCGTGCATTACAAAAGTCTGTAAAATAAAAGCTGGGTCGATTAGTTAGGTCTTAAAACTATAAATGTGTAAATACAATAGACACTAAAATTGAAGGTTTGGACATATGATAATAACTTCCATACCAAATTAAAAAGATTCTGTAATCAGTATCAATACAAATAACAAACAAAAGGACACAAAAAAGTCGAAAGCTAAGAAAGTGATGATTAATAGGAACAGAACTTTGCTCATAATATTCGGAAAATAGAATACCACAGTAAGTATTCTATATGTGTAAATGCTTCGCTACTTGAAAATAATTAATACAACTATTTTCAATGACTCAACGTTATTATTGTTAGTTTAGAGTCCAAAGCCATTAAAAATTAATCACATTTTTGTATTCAAAAAAAAAAAATTCATTAAATATAAGTAAAAAGTAAGTAAAGTTCCCCTTTCAGACCTTGTGGTCTATATGGCAGATGATGTAAAGATCATCTGATTCTGTGGCCAACGGTTAACGAGAGTGTCATGTGGCCAGCACAATGACCAACCGCCTTTACTTTTCCGTAACTAATGTCAGGTACCTATTAGAGCTGGGTGGACTCAGAGGCGCCCAAGCGCCCAGTCTTCACCGGGATTCGAACCCGGGACCTCAGGTTCAGAGGCCAAGCGCTTTACCGCTCAGCCACCGCGCCTCCCATTAAATATAAGCTATGCTTTAAAAAAAAAAGTATTTCACTCTTCATAGTATATACATATACTTTATTATGATCAATTTTTTTAAAGGAAGACAGAAGTAACAAAGGGAGTTAATATACATAATCTCTATAGTTTCAATTTCCTATGAGTTGCTTCCCCTATCGGTAAGCCCATTGGAAGGGTATATTTAATACAGTCTTACAAAGTTGATTTTGAAAATCTTTCTAATGTGTCTATGCGAGTTTTGTTCTAAATAATACAATTCGGAACATTATTCCTTGCTAAAATAATGAGTATAACTCAGAAAAAATTAGATACGGATGGCATTTATTACTTTTCGTTTTCACATGAAATGATATTTGACATTCGCCACATATTTATTTTTATGCTCATTATTCATTTAACTGAAAAACAATGATATACAGGGGAGGACTGGATGTATGGGCATTTATGCATTGCGTTTAAACAGCACACATTTTTTCCTTGGCACAGTCTGCAAAAGAGATCACAGCTCGGCAGCGATAAAGCTGGCTAGAAGAAGAAGAAGAATGCATTGGGTTAGAGATTATTTTAGACTTTGAGAACAGTTGAGGCTAGGTCAGGGGTCGGCAACCTTTAGAGTCGATAGAGCCAAAAATTACAATTTACAAAATTTTAAAGTTTCAAAGAGCCGCGCAAAGTTTTTATTGCAACAATAAATTGTACTCGCACATTTTTTTTTACTGAAAAAATATATTTATGAGTAGTGTTTTTCACAACAAATTAAATAATATATGTGGCATTATTAGATAATTATTTTATATTTCGGTAACAACTAAAGCAGTTCAACATTTTCTTAAACACTAACTTGAACTTTAATAACAAACGATTGGACAAACAAACTCAATGGGAGCGTTGGCTTCGCATGCTTTTAGAAAGTTCGGATACATTTGGCTCATAACTTGTTGTTTTTAGTTTCAAACACGATTCTAAATTTGTAATAGTTTGCTTTTTACTTTGCTTTTATTTATATTCATTTTCAAAAAAACGTTTTCTCGCACGAATATTTCGATCCGAAGAAAGTCAGCACTCCGAGAGCCCTCACTTTAGCAATCTGGTTGACTTACTCCATGCGCCGAATAAACTCGTGGCATTTCTTTGAAAGTTGTATAACTTTTGTTGACTTACGTTTATACGTTGCTGGAACTCCAAATTTTCAAACTTGATTTTGTAACACTGTAAATTGTCCATCCCATAAAGCTTTACCTTATAAATTGACCAATTGCATTTCTAGAGATCCCGTATGTATCAATTCCATATGTATTAATGTTGATTTCGTAAATATGTGTTGAGAGGATTTACTAGAAATGCTAGAATGATATTGTTGGTTTTGAAATGCTCAAATCTGTCAAGAAGTTTATCTTTGATTTTTTTAAACTGTGCTCAAGTAATTCGTGATGAAAGTAGCTCTGATTTTATTGCGATACTGGTTTAGACATTCAAAATGAAGTAACTTACGTCTCTGAATATCGTCTGCAAAAAGAATTAATCGTTCTTCAAAACAAACCAATTCTTCTACCAAAAAATACGACGGGTTTCCCTTTTCTTGCACTTTTAGATTCAGCTAATTTAATTTGATAAACCATAAAACAAAATGTTTGCAAATATTTGTTACTTTCTAATACAGGGAGTTTAATTTCTCTATCATTAAGAATGTATTTATTTCAAGCACAAAGCAAAACGTCTCAACACCTTACCTTTGGAAGCTATCGCACTGAATTGATAAGAAGGCGCTCAGACTACTGAACTCCATTTCGTTTAAGAATTCTTTAAACTGACGATGGTAGATTGCTTTTGACAAGATGCTTTTAACAATCTTGATTACCAAATTCATTACCTTAACTATTCGGTTCGAATCGTTTTGGGCACAAAGTGCTTCTTGGTTGAACGTAAGAATTTCATGGTTTATTTTGCTTCGAAAAAATCGTTGTTGCCCCTTTATTTTTTCCAGTCATTTTTCTTGCTCCATCAGTTGCTATTGAAACGATTTTATTTAAATCGATCTTATTGTTTTCAATGTATTTTTATATGCACTATAGCTTTCCCTCCAGTTTGTCCAGAGAGCGGTAACAATCCTTGAAGTTCTTCTTTTGGATCTTAAGAAGACATATACGTGACAAAATGGGCAACATGTGCCGTGTCTTTATGTTGCTAGACAAGCAAGTGATAGGACAAAAGAAAGTTGAACATCTTCCACTTGAAGACATTTTAAATATTCTATCTTGTACTGTTTAAGCGGGTAGTAACAAATCTGAACTTTTTTTCAAGATTTTTGGTTTGTTTTTGAAATCACGAAACAGTTCTTCAGATGCGAGTAGAAAGCCGTCTTATATTATTCACCATCTGTAAATGGTTTGCCTTTTTGTGCAATTTCTAGTGGTACCACAATGCTTGCCCGATTAGCATTACTTGTAGATTGCTTCTAAGTTTGACACAATAATCGCTTCTAGCTCATTTACTTTCAATAACACAGACATAGCACGTAGTGAAGACGTCAAGTCGTCTTTCATTGAAAGAGGATTGAAACCTTGAAGAAGCATCCGACGATGGCGTCATTTGAGAGCTTCTAACGGACTGATAACATTGACGACGCGTATGGAGGGGGTGTGGTGAGAAGCGAGTTCAAGTGGCTGAGAGATAGAATTTGTGCCTAATCCTCGTTAAACGGTTCAGAACTATTTTATAAAATGTTTCGATAAAATAAATAATATGTACGTGTGGAACTAAGAGCCGCAGCTTCAGACCCAAAGAGCCGCATGTAACTCGCGATCCGCGGGTTGCCTACCCCTGTGCTAGGTTCTTGAAGGGATAACATCCTTTTTTAGTGACAGAATCGACTGTGGCCCATTTTTTTTTAAAGTTTGTTATTCTATTTTCATCTCGAGTAAACTTAATTACTGGGTATTGATCCTGTTTATTATTGTTATATTGTCTCGTAGCGGAATATGTCTTACTAATAGGACTCGCATCAGTAATACACCTTACAAGATACTCAAGCATCTAGGATTATCAAAGTACTTTTGACATACATAAAGTACATTTTATGCAGTAGCCAGCACTAGGATGCAGACGTTCAAATCAGTTTTTAAGTTATTGACAAAGCAGTTTAATAGAGACATAAAAGAGCAGTGTAAAGTTTAATAGAGAAATCACACAATTTATATATGAGTTCTATACTTATGTTCATATATATATATATATATATATATATACTTAAACATATTTTTGTATTTATTGCCCCTCCATCTAGTATGTTGGCCGATTTGGTGGGATTGTAAGATTTCATCTATTCCGCCCCTCCCGACCCTTAACTTTCGATTAGGGAGTGAGCGATTCATTTTTTTGTTGTTGTTGCAGAAATCACACATTGTAAACACAATTAGTCACATGATAAAAACTACTTATTTATATTTTAACAAATCTGAATATTATGTCGTCCCCTTATCTTATATAATACAGACTTACTTACAGACAATAATAATGCAGTGGGTACACGGTCACATAAGTGTGACTGCAGACTCCTTGGCCCACCAGGGAGGGCAAATTCTACCCACTGAATGGCCTGTAAGATTTCATCATGCTCTGGCTATATTAAAAAAAAAAACAGAAATGGAAAAGTGGTTTGAGTGCTGGGACAAGTCCCAAAAAGCCCGTTGAGTCTGGGAGCGCATGAGGCGCCCTGACTGCACTTCCCCTTGATGGAGGCTGTCCAGGCCTGAGCAAGCTATTATAGCACAGTGCAGGACAGGCCATTGTTCTGTTGGCTCATATTTCTCACGGCTATGGCCAAATTTTGATTCACGGTGCCCCCGATGCGGGGAAGAAGAGGAAACCGTGCCTCATATTCTTTTTGACTGCCCCTGACTTGCTGATCTCCGTCTCGACAGGTCTGGGAAACCAAAAATTCTCGACCTGTATGGTGACATTTATGCACTACGCAAGACAGCAGGGTTTCTGTCCAGGGCTTTTGCAAGAGAGGATTTGAGCCTCTCAAGCTCTCACTCAAATGGAGTTTGATACTGATGATGATGATGATGCTCTAAAAGCACTAGGGAAGAGGGAGCATTTGTGGTATGTTGGCCGATTTGGTGGGGTGGGGGAGGGTGATAGCGTAAAGCCACCCTACCCCCAGCTATCCTTAACTTTCGAGTGGGCGGGGGCGGTCCAATCAATTATTTTGCAGAAATCACAGTCACATTTAATTACATATCTATTTCGTAAAAGCTAATTATTGATATATGTTTTAACTAATCGCTATACTATATCGTTCCCCTTCTGTGGCGCTGGGGAGTGGGGGGGGGGCGACTGCATCTACTGCCCTACTCACTTTTGACAGATGCGGATCTAGTTGCTAAGATGCCAACATGACAACTACAAATCAAATGAATCAAATGTTTTCCTGAGCATGTTTCCAAATGGCGTTTCCCTCTTCCATAGCGGAAAAGAAAGTAAACTAAGTAACATGTCCAGGCCCCATTAGGATCGCAAGGTTTTTGAAAATGGAATGTAAACTTTGTTCTCCTTATTAAGAAACTCTCATCAGTACAAGCTACCAGTTAAATAAAAGACACACACACAGAAGAACATCGCAACTAATTCTAGAAATGTGCACCATAACAGAATCATTGAAGACCAATTCAATTCAGTTGATGTTCTCATTCAAGACAGGTGTTTATATTAAAGACAATCATTATTTAATTAACGTTTTCATTTAAAACCTATAAATTACATTGATATTTGGATTTTTTTAAACTGTAGTTTAATTTTAAATTTGATCCAGGGAGCTTAGGTACGGGCTCTATTGAATTCAGACATTATACACTTAATTTCAGGAATAATGAGTTCTACTATCGCTTTTTTTAAATTCAGTACTGAAGAGATTACATTGCCAACAACACATAAGACACTACAAGGTGAACGTATAAATTGTTTATGTTGTCCAAACTTGACCATCACTGGGTGGTCTATTGTCCTTTGTTGTAGACGAATGAAGTAACTATAATTACTGATGCTGTCGTAAAGACAATTTGAATCAGCTGTTATTTTATAACATTAATTCATGTATCTTAACCAGTAAACAAATATCGTAATAATAATCTGTATACTATCAATAATCAGGAAACAAAAAATAATTTTATGCTTCGAAGTACTTTTGTTATATTAATTAATTTTCTTTTTAAATTTAGCACGTTTATATTTAGTAATGACAAATTAAAAGTTACCATTCTTAATGAATTTCACACTACACATAGTTTTGGCCTGCTTCAGTCGTAACTACCATGGTTCATCTCGCAGAACATTTTTTCACATGACTGTGTGGCCCAATTAATGGAGAGACACTTTCGTCCTCATATATCGCAGGCATAGACATAAATAAATATAGACTGGCCGATTAAAGAGTTTTATGAAACGAAAATTTGTGACTTGCAATTTTGTGTACTTTATTATACAGCATTTATGATTAGTATAAAAGTTCAGTATTCATATCTGTTTCAGCCATAACCTATAAAAGTATTACAATATTTTCACTAGTAGTAATAGCGTGCAAGGAGCAGAGATCTTTAAATCATACAGTAATAGCGTGCAAGGAGCAACGATCTTTAAAACACAAAGTAATAGGTGCAAGGGGTAGAGATCTTTAAAACACAAAGTAATAGCGTGCAAGG
>JADKLZ010005243.1:13820076-13832090 GCA_021533235.1 Biomphalaria straminea | reverse complement strand
GATCTTTAAAACACAAAGTAATAGCGTGCAAGGAGCAACGATCTTTAAAACACTGGAGGATAAAATAAGTGAAAATGTGAGAAACCAAGAGGGCGCCACAGAGAAAATGACGTCACTTTGAGTCCATCGGACAAAACATTTGTAGTATCAAAACATTTTGACCCCTTGAGAAAAAAGCGGACACTTCTTGACCACGACACTGTTGTTCAACGTAAGATTGAAAGTGTAGTCAGTAAAAAAACGCGAAAAAAATGTTAAAAGAAAAAAACGTACAAGTTGCTGACCCGTCGAAATTGGTTTATCTTTTAAAATCTTTTTGTGAGGGGCGACCTCTTGTTTAGGCCCTGGGGCAATGGCCTAGGCTGCCCTACCTTATATCCGGCCTTGTACATTAACTTTGTGATAAATTATCTGCAACTCTTTCTGGAATGTGTTGTAGTTTTCATTTGACAATTTTATTTGATTAAAAAAAAAGTTATAGAAGAAAATGTGATTTTAAAAAGATATCTTGAAAAATATTGCTATCATTTTAATGTTAAAATTTCAGTAGTTTAAAAAAAAACAACAACTATAAAAAAAATATAATCATTTTAAACAGAGATAATCTTTATTTCGAATTGTAATATAAGGAACAGTTAGTATAGCTTCTGCGGGTTAAGTAGCGTCATACATTTTTAAAGTAACCAAAGAATTGCTTAGTTCAAATTTCATTGAAAACAAAATTTTGAGTGCCCAGTCCAGTTTAGTAAGGTATCGACATTGTGTTAAAAAATTGCAGGAGTGTGAATTGGACTTTTCAAATCACGTGACTGGTTAACGCCAAAATTGTTTAACGTCCAAGGAAATGAAACATGCAAAAGTATTTCCACCCATTTTCTGAACTAGTTTCGTGTCTTTTCAGCTTTCAAAAACCAACCCCCGTTTCATTCAACAGGGAACATTATTTTGTAAGTCATTTGTATTCAAACTAGTGTCCAAATATAAGTATTTCAGATCAGAAATGAGTGGCATGCATTATTCATTGGTGGTAGAAAGCTAGGGAATTTATTAAATCATTCACAAAGGTGTGATCATGCAAAAATGCATATTTAATCCTGCATTTGATGCTAGTGAATCATCAGTACTACAGCCGTAAATTTGAAACTTCTCTGTGGCATTGTAATTAGCTTGGTTTCATTAAAGTTCGATAATGACTTTAGTATTTCGGCCAAATAAAGTAGTGAGTTGATTGAAGCTCAAAAATTACCCAGAAGAAAATATAAACATCTCGAGTCTTGCCGCTTGATAAGAGTTCAGTCTGTTTTATATACAGCAGCATACATATATAATAGTTATGAATACAATACAATGGTATCATCCAACTGATAGTCCCAGACAGGGCTAAATATAATCAGATGTTCCTACTACTGGAGTACATTTCTTTTATCGAAACATCGACGTCGCTTCAGTTTGGGGAAAATCAGAAAGAGATAAGTTCTAAGGATTTTCCTAATTCCAGAAATAGTTTGTAGTGTGCGCTCTGAGAACACATTTATATGCAGTAAAAGGTTAGGTCTAGAGTACCCTCCATCAAACCTCCGCCCGGCTAGATGTACACGTAACAAGTGCTGGTACTTTCAAGAGCTTGAATAGGAAATATAGATGCACAGTGAAAGGCTTCTAATCTTTACACCATTAATATAGTAATAGCTCGCTCATATACGGTCGGTATGTTAGCACTTAATCAAAATATCGATACTTCAAATACAAGAATGAACTCCAAAGAAAGAATGAGTCACGTGTCTCTGCACATTAAAAATGCCTGTAGCTTAATATCAAGGACTTTAAAATTGTTTCCTTAACTGATTTCTAATAACATCATGTTTGGTGGTCATTCATAAAGTAGTCAGTATCTACTTTAAAAAGAAACATACTTTTTGTGGACTATTGTGGTTTTAAAATTTCCCTAAAATGAGACGCTTTAATTAAATTGATATGCCCTGATATTGGAGTACTGTTCCGTAACAAAGAAGTGTCCCTGAGAAAGAAAAAGATGCTATCACTTTAGTGATGTTATAATTAAAGATAAAACCTTTTCTTTTTAAAAGATATTATTTCTTTTGTATTGCTTGAAAAACTCACCATACAAAGAGCATTAAGGTCAGACGTAAGTACAAGTGAAACCAGCAGACAATGAGACTTGTTGTGTAGTCACATGATGTCTGTAATTATGAGTTCAATGATCATCCATTAAAATTTCTCTCCCGCACTTTTCCGTAGGACGTAATCATCTTTTTTTTATGAAGTGACGACTGAATTGTATAAGATAAGATATACAATTAACCGAAAATAAATATGGACGATGAACTATCTTTAGTAAACTTTGTTTCAACTTTGCTTGTAGTTTGGCGTTCAGTTGGAGGAAACGATCGCTTTGTGTTTTGACGACTCGCTGCGTGTAAATCCTTTCCTCTTATCTATATGGCAAGATGAACACCACATTCTCTTCTGACTCCTTGGCGGGGGCTGTTATCGATCCGGCCATCAAGAACGTATTTCTAACTGTCAATCTATTGTGCCTCTCCGAGCTGATCGGAATTTTCGGCATCGCCGCCAACATCGTGAACATCATCGTCTTCAAGCGGCAAGGGTATCGAGATGGCGTGAATGTCACACTGACCGCTTTGGCCATTAGTGACCTGGGTGCCCTGTGTACCCAGCAGATCTCCAACACTTTCGTCGATCCATGGATACGCGAGACGAAGTTCGTCATGCTGAAAACCCACCTGTTCATCTTCATGATCTACGCCCATGGTTATTTCATCAGAATCGGCGGACTGGTCACTGCTTTCGCCGCCTTTGAACGATGCATACTCGTTTCTTTTCCGCTAAAAGTTAAAAATTTCATCACGTCGCAGATCGCCGTCTTAGTGAACGGAACTTTTTTCCTTGTCTGCCTCTTGTACTTTATCCCGTTGTGGTTGGTGGTTTACGTGGACTGGAAGTACTCGCCTACTATCAACAGATCCATTCTCTCCATGATTTTCAGAGAGAACCGGGAGAGCGTTTACTCCATCTACTACTTCATCGCCGACATGTTCGTCCCGTACGCAACCATCCTCATGCTCTTGCTATTCACTTCCGTCATCATCCGTACGCTGAAGACACAGTCCGAGTGGAGGAAGAACGCAGAGGTCAATGCCCAGAGAGTTGAACATTTCGTGTCCAGCAAGCAGAGGAAGGTAGTGGTTATGCTGATGCCTGACCCCACACTCCATCTTGCACACGGCGCTGGGGCTGTTCCGGGAGATGAAGGTGGACGGCACCTACGCCAGCCTGTACTTCGTGTGCTACTCCTTCACCACCTTGCTAGAGACAGTCAACTGCAGCGCCACCATTTTTGTCTACGTCACAATGAGTACCCGGTACAGGGAAGAGCTCACCTTATTGGTGGCCTGCTTCAAATCCAAGTTTCTTTTTCACCGCATCAGTTTATGAGACAACATTTTTGTAGTAGAAGCTTGAAGAGTTTCCTTGAGAGTCCCACGTTCAATTCCTGATACGCTGTATGTTGTTTGCTATGAATTGAAAAGAATATATATATATATATATATATATATATATCTAGAGAGAGAGAGAGAGAGAGAGAGAATGTAAGAGAGTGTGTGAGAGAAATAGAGAGTGATAGAGGGCGTGTATGTCAGAGCAAGAGAGTGGGAGAGAGTGGGAGAAAGAGAGAGTGTGTGAGAAATATAGAGAGATAGATAGCGAGAGAGTGTGTGGGGGAGTGTGAGAGAGAGTGAGAGAAAGTGTGTGAGAGAGAGTGAGAGATTGTGAGAGAGTATGTGAGTGAGAGTGTGTGGGAGATTGAGAGTGAGAGATAGAGAGAGTGTGTGTCAGAGTGAAAAAGTGTGTGAGAGAGTGAGAGAGATAAAGAGAGTATGTGTATGTGAGAATGTGATAGAGAGAGTGTGTGAGAAATATATAGAGAGAGATAGATAGTGTGAGAGACTGTGTGATATATATATATATATATATATATATATATATATATATATATATACAGGGCCGGTCCTAGCAATTGCGGGGCCCTAAGCGAAACTAACTGCGCGGGGCCTAGTGTGTGTGGGAATAAGGATAATAATAAGCGAAAATTAAGATCTTGTATAAGAAAAAAATTAACTTTGAATGGTTGAATTCTTTACTAAGTTAAAAATTGCGGTCTGCACTTTACAAACCTTGTAACCAATAACACATTTAAATGCCAGTGACTATAAAAGTAAATAGTCTAATTTAATTTTCTGGAGATTTTAAAATATTTTCAGGAGATTTTAATAATTTCAGGAGATTTTCAGGGATTTTGTGTATATTTTTTTGCAATTTAATAATTACACCTTGAATTAGCGCGGGGCCCACTGCTACCGCATAGGTTGCAGTGGCCTAAGACCGGCCTTGCTCTAGTACATTCTCAAAAACGCGATTTGTATATGAATATATCAAAATATAAACCTAACTTTTCATCAAATATCGGATGCGACAGCGCTATATAAATTATTGTATTCATGTAATTCATTGAGGACATTATACTAAGCATAAGTTTGCTAATGATTATAATAGTTACAATAGTATTCAAATTGATTTAGATCTAGATTCATTTTTCAATTAAATATTTTTTATAAGCCTTAAGTGCAGTATTTTTAGATCTAGGCCTATGTTATTAAAATAAACAAAAAGAAACTTCATTTTTTTCAAATCGCAGAAAGTAGAACTTTAGACCCATATTATGCTGTGAATAAGTTGGGGGTGGTTTGCAATTTCGCAGCTGTGTGTATTAAAGAGCTAATTGTCGCGCCTTGCTGCGTTATATCAATATTTCCAACTTAACCTCTCTCATCCCTCTTTTTTCGTTAACTGACAATGGAACCATCAAAAGACAGGGGAGAGAAGGAGTAAAACAAAAAAGGGAGTGCCATCAAAGACCCATGCCGACCAGCAAAATGATGAGGCCAGACAAAACCTCGGAGACATCAAAGCTGTGTGTAGTCCATTCCGCTCGTGCTTAGCAGAAAAAAACGGTCTAATGTTTTGCCAATGATGACACCTACAGTATAGCGTTATATATATATAATATAGGGCACCCCACCATTTTTAAAAATTCTTGTTGAATTTCAAACATAATTAATTGTAATAATAATTAAATTAAAAAAAAAAAAGAAAATGTGTTCGGGCCTTTGTGTCTTGCTGCTGTCACCTTTTTTTTAAAGTTGTCTGTATTGAATTTTTTTTTCTTTGGTCGCGACCAGACCGGCCCATTTGGTACCGCCCACCGGGCATTTGCCCGTTTGCCCATATAGCCAGTCCGCCCCTGGTGTAGCGAACTAATTGTTTTTATAGTAGTATGGTATCATTTTTGTATATATAAAAATACATCCTTTCTAAGAAATAATAATAATATAAGACAAGGTGGGAATTAGTGTGCATATTTAAAATAAAATTTATTCATACAATTTTCTCAAATAATATGGTATTAGGCATTATTTCAAAAGTGTTTAATAGTCAGGGTTACTATGTATTACCAGTTGCGTAGCATCAATGGCGCAAAGGGGTTCAATGAACCCGGGCCCACGACTATTTGGGGCCCACAGCCTGTAGCATTATAACAATGCGCGTAACGGGGCTCTTTACTCATGACCAGTTGGAGCCCACATGAAAACTTAGGGATATATGACACCAAAGTGAACAGAATAATAATACTTTTTGTAAGAACCGATTAGAAAAATTGAATGTAATAGTTCCCTCAAAATGTCCAAAACTTTATGCCAAAACTTTATATTTGTTTTTGAATATTAATCCGTGTTTTATGCTAGAGTCAGTTAACCGGCGGCTTGTGTAACTTTAATATAAGAGAGTGCTTTCCGACAGGTTTATTGGAATGATACTTAGCCCCTATCATGAATTTGAGGTGTCAATTGTTTCCAGATAGTTCCATTTCTTTTAAATAGCATTACATATTATTGGGGTGGGAGAGAAAGAGAGAGTTTAGTTAACATAAAAAATGGAAATGGGGGGGGGGGGATAACAATTAGGTTTATCTATAAGGATAGTCCTGATGGTCAAAAAATAAAAATTTCGACACAGCTGCTTATTATTCAATTGTCACAAAGCTCAATTTTTTTTTGTCTTTAAAATGCAAATAAATTTAATAAAGACATTTTGTTGCACATTCAGTAAGTTCAAGTTAAGAAAACAATAATAAAGTCTTATTGTACACAAAAAAATAAATGAAATCCATTCTTCTTTGAAACGATGATGACTTTTGTGTTATGGTCATAAAATAACGAGCTGTTGTACTTGCACTACTTACAGAATCAATAATAAACATTCGGTGATATTGGTCTGATTATTGTCCAGTACTAAATTTTTAGCGCAATCAACTTTGTGTCAAAAATGTTGGAAAGTGAGTGTCAAGAACCCTTTTATCTGCTCTTGATGGCTGTCATGAACCTGCTCCCCACTCATGGAGCACAACCTCATTTTACCTTAATCTCTAGTATATGTACTAATACTATTACATTGGCTCTATTCTCTAGTGATGATTCTCGCCCTTGGTGCGTGTCTTGACTTTATCTGCATAACTATTAGCATACTTTGAATGTGTACGTCTATACAATTTAACTAATGACATTAATGTTACAACATCAATAACCACAAATATATATTAATAACACGTGAAGTCAATTCCTAGTTCAAATTGTAATATTATAGTTAAGGCATCACTGGCCTTTATAACATTAAGTACTACATTTAATAGGTGACTGATTAAATACATACTTTATGACTGCAGCTATGATTAATGATAAAATGAATTGATAATTGCAAACATCAATTTACTAATAACATATAATAAGAAAAACATGAGACAAGTGGCTTCAATAGAATATACTAATAAACTATTTCTTGTGTTAAAAATATCAATAAAGACGTATATAGACAAAACAGCAACCAACCACCCATGCCAATCAGACCACCACGGCTACTCCATCCTCCATGCACTGGACCTAGCGCCACAGACTGCATTAGAGTTCAGTACCATTGTCCTTGTCATCTGATGTCAATCGCTGCCTGTCTCATCGTCTTGCTGACTGGTCTACGTCACTGTCACTAGCATCTATTCAGTCCCTCAACGCTAAACATACACAGACTGTCACTGCGACTCTCGACTAAGGCTGCCTGTCACTAGGACTCAGACTAGGACTGTCACCATCTCAGACTAGGACTGTCACTCTAAATAAAGAAATAATCAAAATATCGCTAACAGCTAGCTAAAGCGCCATTCTATGTATTCTTAATCAACTAACAATCAACTAACATCTAAATCTAGATATATAACTAATAAAAACATTTCTTCTTACCATGGTCCCTTAGATTACTCCCTACATGTTGTCTCTGGCAAACAACACACACCTCTTGGAGCCAAGATCGCGAGCCAGCCTCGACGACTTGCTCCCAATGTTTGTATGTGTCTTTCACCAGAAAAAAACACCTAGCACACGACACACGCCCCTGCTAGAAATACACGGCGCTGTGTCCCCATTGCCCCACAACTATACTTTATATAGGCGGAGATCTAAACCCACGCCTGAACTAACGCTACTAAATCTTCAGGTGTCTGTCCCACCTATACATCTAAGTGTCACTTTGTCTCTACTCTGTCAAGTCTGTTTGTGGGCCGTTAAAACACCTACAAAATAGTTAACTTGTTCTCTCACACACACACACATCTGTGACAGTGAGCAGCAAGACCTACATAAAGCAGAAAGTCAACTTAAGATCTATAATGAAATAAATCATTGGAGACTTTAAGAGTGTAAAAATAGAAGCTGCTGTAGCTGGGTCTTGATACACTTTTTGTTTGTTTTCGCTCTACACGATTACGGCAAGTTAAAAGGCATTTCCATGAGCCTACTAAGATGGGAAAATTCAAGAGAAGACTTTTAAACTCAATGTATTATACCGAACTATTGATGCCATTGTTTCTCAATTAGGCCTACATGGCAAATTTCATGGGTATTAGAACTTTATCAAAATGTTTTAGCAGTTGAAGCCCAGTTTTGTAGTTTTCATTTTCAAGTGCAAACGGCAAAGTGTTAAGTGATGTTCACATGCTTATCTAGCTTCATCTGGCCCAGATGAAATCTCTAGTGGCTATTGTTCAGAGATGCACTCCTTAAAAGAAGCATTTCATAACGACGTTTCAAGTCTGTGTTCAGTATGAGATTTGGATGTTTATTTTTTTTATATAGATAACTACATTGCATTAACCTTTTTTTTTTGCTGTTTTTATTTTCCATATAAAAGTACATTTTGTCATTAAGTTTTCTAAAGATTTTCACAGCATATATATGTCATTACCTACTTTGTCTGAATCAGTTTATTCAGGATAGCGGTCATTTTCGAATGATCAAAAATTATTTTAAAAATTCTAAGATACAGATCAAGTGGGTTTCACTTGGTGTTCTTTTCGAAACATACAACAGTTTAGAAACAGATACAGTGGTTACTGACTTTTCTAATTAGAAGGCCAGAAAAAAAAATGTTAGTTAATAAATGTTGCATCTATTTATTATTACATAATGGACGTAGAATCAGATAATAGTTTGTATCAATATTTAATAATTTTACACCTAGAAAAGTTTTCGAAATGTCATGGTGTATAATGGGAAATAGAGCTTATAAAACATTGATGTATTCAATTCTGTTCAGAAATTGTACAAACATGGCTCTAAAGACACTATAAAGTGTTGGAGTCTTACTGTCTTAGTTGAATCAAACGTAATGAAATAATTAGGCCTTCTTATTAAAAAAAAAAGACTACGTGTACAGTACAGGGCTAGCTGGAGCATGTGACCATTGACCACTGGGGTGGTAATTTGCATATGGGCGAATAAATCTGGACCAGAAGAATTTTTTTATGGACATACGGGCTTCTTGATTTTCACTTTGCAGTGCGATTCGGCTAGGCGCGGTTGTCGTTTCCAGGTTCACTGGTTCGGGCCCCGGTCGGCGCAGTCCCTTATTTTCGTCGCATTTAATTCACTACTTTCTTTTATTTAAAAACTTGGCCCCTTTTGCTGCTTTTCCTTTATGTTCAATATGTATGTACTACTTGTATTGGAATGTTGGTAAATGTACCAATACATTAAGATTAATTGTTTTGTAACAAACATCATGCGTTTTATTATGGGAGAAGGGGGCCCACTAAGATATTTTCTTGAACCCGGGCCCACGGATACCTTGCTACGCCACTGTGTATTACCCCATAGTAATCAGTTCATTGAGTTCTTTTGAATACTAACAATGTAATGATAGTAATAATGATAATAATAATATCGTCAGCCGGTCAAACAATGTCATCACGGGGACAATACTTTCGCCATGCAAATGTTTCTCTTGAATTGCGTGAGGGAGGATTGTTTTTCTTGATAGTTTGTACTTCACAGCTACTTCACAGCTACTTCACAGCTACTTCACAGCTACTTCACAGCTACTGATATTCGTGCTAAAGCTTTTGAAAACATTTGTTTTATTCGCGTTGCATTCGCGTTAGGGATCCGTCTCTAACACAAACTCTCTTAGTGATCTTCTTGCTATCATTTTGCAGTTAACTTGTTAATACAATTAATTTTCTACCAATACAAATCAAAGCTTCCCATTCGAAGCGCTTACTTCATTGATTTATATCGATCAATCTTTTACAGCAATAGAAACGCTTAACTATGCTCTAGCCCTTTCAATATTTGTGTTGAGAGTGGAGTTGGCAATGGGGTTAGACGTAATCACCAAGTAGTGGGCTGGGGATTATATTTTTGTATTTGTAGAATCTAATATATTCCAGTCACCGTAAACCAAAACTTGAGACCTATGGAGGCAACCATGTAAAGCACATATGCTTCAAAGGTCAACTTTTGACCAGGGTGTCATGTGTCCAGCAAATCGACTAACACCTTTTACTTTCATACGTCTGTTAGGTAGCCATTAATTATGTGGACTCTGAGGCAGAATCCCGAAGTTCAACATTCCAGTCTTCATCAGGATTCAAACTCGAGACTTTACCACCGCGCTCTAGGCTGAGAGGTGAATATTGAAGAGGCATTAGGGTGAGCAGTTTCAGCTGAATGACATCAACCAAACAACCTAAGATCTCGGGTTCAAATCGACAAGATATCATTATTAGAAGCACCTTTAATCTGTGTGTTTTCGTTTCCCCACTCCAGTGTAATATACTGACTGCCACTAGTGTCAAAAGGTCGTTCAGTCTGCTTGAATATCTTTTTTGACTTACAAAACTATTTTAAACTTTGACAAAGTCTTTATTTTCGGAATCTTCAGTGTGCCTGTGAGTCCACCCAGCTCTAATGGGTACCTGACATTAGTTAAGGAAAAGTAAAGGCGGTTGGTCGTTGTGCTGGACACACGACACCATCGTTAACCGTAGGCTAGAGAAACAGATGACTTTAACATTATCTGCCCCATAGATCACAAGGTCTGAAAGGGGAACTTATACTTTACTTTCGATTTCTTTCTTTGGGTTTTATCCAGGAACATTGGCTAGTTCTGGCTAACAACAAACAAATTATAAACAAATACTTTTTAAATGCTTTAAAAAGGTTTATCTTAGGAGAACAACTCAAGATTTACAATTCTAAATATTTCAGTAATATATAATTTTGATCCCTTTTACGAAATCTAACAAAATAATTAATTACCAATGATTCATTAACTAATTGGCTAAATATCTTTATTGATACAAGTTGTGTCATGTACAATAAATAAATGTGTAAAGTTTCAACTTGATCCGAGAATGGGCTTAGGAGAAATACTGTGTTCAAAATATGTTCCAGACAGACAGACAGACAGACAGACAGACAGAGGGATTTGATAGAAGCTTCTCTGTGGAGTTTTGCAACGGCCCTCACTCATTATAAGCGATGAAGTAAAAAAAAAAGTATTTCACGCCGCGTCATCTCAACTGTCCACTCTCAGGTCAAGAAAACGGGTTCCGTTACGTTAGTGTAGCAGGGTTTACAAGTTCGCTAGCACTTAATAGGTGTGTTAGAATTAGTTACAACTTTAAAGGTGAGAAGCTGAAAGAAAGAAAGAAAGAAAGAACGAAAGAAAAAAAGAAAGAAAAAAAAAAAAGAAAGAAAAAAATGAAAGAAGGAGAGAAAAAAAAAGAAAGAAAAAAAGAAAGAAAGAAATGGATTTATAGCCGTGCTTCCTTTTCTGAAATGTTAGAAAATAGTTTTCTTCAAGTGCTAATATGATGAAGTGCTAATATGATGAAGTGCTAATATGATGAAGTGCTAATATTATGAAGTGCTAATATGTTGATGTGCTAATAAGAAGCACTTCGCCCGATCTTTTTTTGAACAGGCCATGCTTAGGGATGGCGGGGGTGGGGTGGTTTTCATGAAATCAAAGCCACGACACATTTTTAATAGCTGTCTTCCCAAGTTTTCTTGACCATTCAACCTTTTTTTTTTTATTATCACGTTCCAAGTTTCACCTTGATTCGCATTGGACATAGATCTACAAATCGGACAACAGGTAACAAGTTGTTAATGTCTGACCTAGATTCGAGAATATATGAACAGGTGTACTTTAAGCACGAGATGCTCTATTTATATTAAACTGTTATTGATTGAAGCCGCGCGGGAAAAAAAAAGGGATACAATCGTACTGAGTGACGTCAACATTCATTCTCTGGGCTTTTGACTTACTCTTTATGCGGGTCAAGGTGGCGCGAAAACACGCCATGTTTACTTCTAACGGTACGAAGAGGTCAGACCTTCCCTCTGACCTGGTTCAGTTCAGATAGCTTTAGTACTTGCTTTGACTAACATGACCTAGTTCTAGGACAAGTCCCCATGAATAATTAATGATTGTGTTAGAAGCAGTTTAGGGGTGGGGATGGGGGCGTGTTTTGTCGACTCCCTTAAGTTCTTTTAACTTACATTGGTTAGATAAAGATCAAG
>JADKLZ010005243.1:13776336-13789725 GCA_021533235.1 Biomphalaria straminea | reverse complement strand
AATTTGCTACATACAATAAATGTATGTATGTGTGTGTCTGTATATAATTAATCTGTATTACATTCTGCTGACCACTTTATTCTTTCGGCAGACGTTTATTGTACCCAGGGCCGGTCCTACAGATTGCGGGGCCCTAACGGATTGCGCGGGCCTTTTCTGGGTTGTGTTAAAGATAATAAGTGAAAATAAAGATTTTGTATTAGAAAATAAATTCGTCTTTGCATTTTATTCATACTTTACTAAGTACGAAATCATGGTCACATTAACTTTACGAGCCATCTACAGTATATAGTAGTTTATCAACAAAAAGTTGATAAACATTCAGATCAGCGTTTTAGATTTACTATCGAAATATCGAGGTCGAAATAGATTTAGGTTTTTATTTGTATGTCAGTGACTATTATTAAAGTAAATTAAGAATTTTAACTTTTTGTTTTTAAGGAGATTCGCATCATTTTTCTGAATATTTTAATAATTTTAGGAGATTTTCATGACTTTTTCGTATATTTTACAATTTCAGGAAAATTCCAGAAACCCTTTCATAATAAGCTAAAATTGTTTATTTTAATAATTAACACCTAGAATTCGCGCGGGGCTTATGAAAGTGCGGGGCCCACTGCGGCCGCATAGAGGTGCAGTGGCCTAAGACCGGCCCTGATTGTACCCTAGAATAGAAAAGTATATACTTTTTATACTAACAAAAATCACGCGAACAGGGGGGATTCAGATGCGCCCAAAAGATGCCGAAATTAAAAACCCGTCATCATCTTTTATAGCTTTATTAATTTTGGACATATAAAAAATTTAAGTACATTTTATTCTTAGACTTTGGGCTATTGATGTCGTCATAAAGAAATCCCAACTATAACGATTTAACTGCATTTTCATGATACAAAAAAAAAATGCTTAATTTAACGGTGCCTAAATTACAGGTGCCTAAATTTCCAGACACCGAAAATATACATTGAGTAGATATATTGAATTCTTAAATTTTAATATCTGAATGACTTACACGTACCGTTCATTCTTTAATGGGGTTTGGGAAAGAAGAAAATATTTCCAATGCATGAAAAGGGATAAAAAAAAATGGGGGATGGGGGTGGAGTCATAGTTCTAGTTACTATAGGGTTACAAAACAAACTTAACAATAGGTCACTTAAAATAAAATAATAACACGAGGTTACAAAACGTTCCAATTTAACTCTCTCTCTCTCTCTCTCTCTATCCTCGCAACATTCAGTTGATCTTCTGTCTCTTCTCTGAATTATGAACAACCTGTTCATTGAAAATAAGCACCTACCGCGCCGATCGACCTCTTTGTCTAAGGTAGCCTCTATTATATATATATGTATGTTGATGTTGATTGCATGGGTTTAAACTGGACATGCCTCCCCTGTACCGTTCACTTTGCCTACCCCCTCTCCCCAGCGCCCTATTTGCGTCGTTCCTTCAGACCCAGTCACCTCCTCACCAGCTCGCGATGCTCTATTTTTAACACAAAGTAGGGGACTTAACCGCCTTAGGTTAAAGGTCAGGTTTAGGCGACCCAGTAGAGTTATTTTTGTCATGTTCTTATCGTGTGTATGTGTTCGTGTAGAAAGAGAGGCCTTGGTGGTAGAGTGTGGTGAAGCTGTTGATGAAAAGCAGGACACATGACCACTACACTATCAAGTCACCCCCCTCCCCCATCACCGACTCCGCCTTCGCTTTTCCACCGGCTTGTAATTTCAAGGTTGCGAGTGAGACAGGCCAGGGATAACCGCGACGCGTTTTCAAAACGACATGCCAATTGGTCGCGCTTCTTAACGCGTGTGTGTTTGTCTCGCGATTCTTTCAAGGGAGATTATCAACCATTACTTCGGTTAGCATTTGATAAAATACTAGTAAGAAAAAGTACTTAATTAATAATTAGACCGTTTAGACTTCGTACGTTAAACTTTTACATTCTATCGACGTTGTGAAAACATAGGCTTAGCCAGATTGTAGGTAAGTTTGCTGTATTTTAATTGATTTAAAATAACAAGGGTAGTGTATAGGTCACGCAAAAGATCTTTTTATCTTTTAAGATTACTGAAACCGAAAGTACCACAATACGAATAGCACTCACAGCTCTTTATAATTTGAAACATGAAAATAAACAAATACTTTTAATTGTAAACAAAGCTAATATTAAGTGTAACTGTATCAATTAGTTTGGACCAGTCATGTTATTGAATTTGTAATAGATCTAGATTCTAGACTAACAACAATAAATTTGTTCGATTACAAAGCTCTTTATCAATCGTTTTTGCTTAGCGCAATTTCCTACTTTCTGCTTTTTCTTAATGAGCTATGATCCTAATTTGTCTAGACTCGACCAATTTGGAAAAAGTGGGAGGGGAAGAAGGGAATATAGTGTGACTGTTACTGTGACCGCTTTTAATGTATGAAAAATAAAGTAGTACGACTTCAAGTCTCCTTAAGCTAATACACTAACCACTGTGCCAGTGATGGTCTTATGAAAATAGAACGTTTAATAGCTATCTGTTTTTAGTTGACAACTTTAAAGCAAACACTAAATTCTCTACACAATATATAAAGGAAACTAATTCAACTTATACCACCACATGTGTGAAGTACATTTTATTTTCTTTGTTTGACACCAAACAGATCAGTCAATAACTTATTTTTTAATTAACGTATTGGTTAATAATTTAAAACTGATTCTTAATTTCTCAGGTAGAAGAAATAATTGTGCAAAAATTCCAACTTGATCCGATATTGGATGTCTGTGGCATAGTATGGACAAAATTTTACCAGTCAGACAGCAAGAGATGATATAAGTTTAGTAAAAATGGTGTGCATGTTTCTACATTCTATATACATTATTAATATTTAAAAAAACAAGAGGACAAGCTTATATGCTTTTGCTTTTGTACTTTGCTGCATACACTGTATATGTCAAATATGTGGTGAAATATGTGTAAAAAAGGGTTTATATTTATATGCATTAAATATGCGAGCGCCGATTTGTTAAAACATAGGTGTAAACAGATGACCGAAAGTAGCCCTAGCCACTACGTGAAGTGCAAATAGGGTCGCATATCATGAAATTAATTGTGCCCTTCTTGACAAGTGCGTGAAACAAATTGTCCTCATGTCAGCTTCTTAGCGGCCCCCGAAAGTGGAAAAGACGCTATTAGTTTTGTGTGGAATGTCCGTCCGTCCGTCCCGTTTAGATCTCGTAAACTAGAAAAGATGAACATCCGACATCATACTATTTTAGACCATTCAAAGTTTTGAAGCAACGGCTACCTTTTTTCTTTTCTGAAAGCGAAAGAGTTAATTTTTTAAAATCACTTATGCAAGTAGTTTTTCACATAATCGCGTGAACTGTAACACAGACAAAAAAAAACGCAAAAAACCTAGGCGTTATAATAAATGAAAAACTGTCATGGAATCCCCATATTGATCAAACAATAAAAAAATCAAACAAAGCATTAGGCTTTATTAAAAGAAATTTCTATAAATCAAATAAGAACATAAAACTAAATTGTTATTTAACCTTGGTAAGGCCTATAATAGAATATGCATCCTTTGTTTGGGGCCCCTCAACTCAAGAAAACATTAAGAAACTGGAACTGAATGCATGACTCGTAGGACGTAATCATCTTCTTTTTTTGAAGTAACGTCTGTATTGTACAAGATAAGATAAGATAACTGTCTTGTTCTAGACTCTATATTATTGTTAATAACGACAAAATCGTTGAGTATCTACGCCACGCGAAATTAAACACGCGAGGCCACACTTGATAATGACGTTACGCCTAGAAATGTACATCAATAACAAGAGATGTTATTTACAACGATCTCTACGGAAGTTATCAACAAAAATCTACTTAATATAAAGAATGTATATGCACGTATAGCGATTATGTGAAGTGTGTTGTATTCCGATGTTTAAAACCTGAAGATCACTAGTTGCTCACGATCAGTATCGATGGCATAAATAAAATTGGCTGAAAAAATCTCAGTGGCCTGACTATATATTTTTATCTCCATAATTCTACCCTTGAATCACATTGTGTCAGTTTTGTGATGTACGCTGCAGAATTGTTTCAGTGCTCAAGAGTCAAGACCTGAGATGAACTCCTATTGAAAAATCAGAGCAGGTAGGACTCCATCCTCCCGTAGTGCTTTGGCAAGAAACTAGGCCGTTTGGCATAATGCCTCGTAGCTACCATACATGACTGGCTAGACATGTCCCCCCTTAGCTCTCGTAGCTACCATACATGACTGGCTAGACATGTCCCCCCTTAACTCTCGGAGCTACCATACATGACTGGCTAGACACGCCCCCCCTTAGCTCTCGGAGCTGGGAACACTCATACAAGATATGCGACACTGTTTCGACGCATGCTCCACAGAGACGGCATCGGGAGTCGTAGTTCGGATGGAACCGGGCAAAGTATGCCCCTACAGGAATGTTCCGTCCTACACTGTGCAATACTTGCTTGTCCTGACCTCCTTAACCGCCAGATACCACGGGCTTTGTCGGATTCTTTCTGGGACTTTAACCAATTCTCATAAATGAGTGCTCGGATTTCTGCCGTAGCTTTAAAAACGTACTTGATGCTTAGGTGTGTGGCTGCCAAAGCTCGCTCTCTTGCGATGATGTCTGTCGCCTCATTGCCCATCACGCCTCAACGTGACCCAGTGCACGAAAACGACAGCCCCAACGGCTCGGCGGATGTTATTTGCGGCGTCGACTGCTTACTTCTATCGCTGTTGACCCTTTCCCGCCGCTACCCATTGCAAGGAGACTGGAGCTAGAGTCGACTACCAACACGACCGTGGTCACGTTATTTTCATTTTGGGTCATTCGGATTTTAATAGCCTCGAATGCACTTGCTATCCCAATTAATCCAGCATCCATGGAACATTTATATATTAAATCTCTTGAACGTCACATCCCAGGAATGGCCAGGATGCAACTGCTGTTGACGAGAAACTGCAGACACACTCACTCTCCAAATGTGGAACGCCGTTTCATGTTAGGACTGAACCAGTGGTCTCTGTTGAATCCTCAACCCAGTTCTAGGATACCTAAACACTGAATGCTTAGGTTCCAGTTGTGGTCTGATTGACATTATAAATCATTATGTTGTTTGAGCACTCCAGACAAACCAAGGCTTCATTTTATAACAGATATTCACGATTTACTAGAGACACGAAATGCTCTGACCAACACTCTTTTGATTTCACCCGACATATGTTTATATAACATAGAAGGAATGAAATGCTATTATCTATTTTCCTTCATTTTAAATAAAACATTTTTCAATTCCTCCTATAAACTTACATTCTCCTGATGGGTGGAAGGAAAACGCTGATACTAAGTTTGGACATTTCCAAAAACTGGCAGCGACGTTGATAGAGTGTCGCTTCGAATATCTTTGGTCATATTGTCCAGTTTGTTATTAAACTGATGATCCGGTTCCATCCTATCTGATCCTATCAGAACAAATTCGATCCGATTTATTTGAACATAAAGTAGGAATTGATTTATATATATATATTGCTTGTCAAAAGTATTCCTACTCCAATGTTTAAAGTAGTTTTGTTTAGAACTCTAAAATTGACCCGCATCTGGTGATGTGTTCAGATAACTTCTTACAGGACAAATATCATACCCAAGATCCTTGTAATTTCATTTCTCAACCCACATGTTGCTAATTTAAAAAACGGCAATGCGCTAGTTACATACCTGCATCTGTAGAGATCTACGTGGACTTGAAAAACATTCTACACACACACACACGAATAGAAAAGAAAACAACAACAACAATTACGTTATTGTTAGGACATTTACTGTTAGGACATGCACTTTAAGAACAGATCTGTTTCTAGTTTTAAGACGATTAATGCATCACGAACGCTAGTACGTAAACATGTCCCGCAAAACAAGATTGTTTAGAGTATTTTAGACAATGTACACGTCATCCAGACTTATGTACTTAACATACTCAATCATTTATAAAAGCAAATAAAATGAACAACAAGACTAGTTACAAAATGTTCACTCGGAAGCTTTCAGGGGCAGATACAGAGCTTCCAAGAAGGGAACTTGGAGGAATAATAGAAGCCGTTCATCGTTCTTCCATTCCCCAACCCGTTTTATAAGAAACAAGATTACAAAGAGAGTTTGTGTGATTCACAAACTCAGAGGCGGCCCCCATCGGAGTCGGATCCCTGTCAGATCCGCCTATTCGCAAGATGTTTCCACTCCCCAACCCATTTTGTAAGAAACAAGATTACAAAGAGAGTTTGTGTGATACACAAACTCAGAGGCGGCCCCCATCGGAGTCGGATCCCTGTTAGATCCGCCTATTCGCAAGATGTTTCGGATGTTCCTTCTAAGTTGAAAATAATTAACTTCTCGCTGGACGACGGAGGATGGCGAGCAGGGTATAAACCTGCCTTATCTTGATGTTTGCGCACTAGACTGTAGTTCGGATTTATCGTTGGTCCCTGGCTCAATTCCTGCATGCTCCCATCCCTTCCTGCGGAAGGCTTGGACTAGGAAGTAAGCTATCTTTAATTCTGAAGAAACATTCTAAACATGTAAAACAAACAGACACATAACCCGGGAGCGTCGAGATAATCAGTTCAGCACGCAAACAGCACGACAAAGCATTGCTCTTAACTTAATAACAAACTGGTTACAAACTAATAGCCTGATATATACAATATGTCACACGAGCGATTTTAAATAATCTTTCAGCATTGATCTGTAGAGATGAAGATCTACATGAACTAAACTTCTGATTTAGCACTCTTAATAGATATCTTATTTATTATTATTATTAATAATGTGGATGTAATTTAGATAAAATTTACATAAAATTAAAAAAAAAGCCCAGATAATCAATAGAATGAATGCAATATTAAATTTAAAAATAGAAGTTTAGTTTTAGTTTATTATAACATTTCAATGTAGATCTAGACATAAACATCCGGAACAATCTATTATAGATACTTAAACTATCGCAATATTTCTGAAGAAACAGTAAAGGTTAAATCATATTTTCAAAAGCCTTTAGTTTTTTTTTTAAATCTAACCGTGACGGACAGACCAACTAACAGACAAAACGCACAAAAATATGCTTCTTTCATTCTAATGGGGGCAGTAAACACATTTTTTAAAAAATCTGATGTTTAAAAAAAGTTTAAGAAATTAGTTTAGAATCATGTCATGGCCTGGCTTTACGCTAGTACACTAAAGTCGCTGCTAAAAGTTCATTAAAAAAATGTGCGTTGTATCCTGCTGTGTGGAGCATTCCATATTGCAATATTTCCTCCCGTCCGAAATTTACGTATTTGTTTTAGAATTGGTGTTTTGTTATTAAAAAATCGCTTGCATAATTAATTGTATAAATTAAACGGTTTACTTTTAGAAAACTAAAAGTAGCCGTTGCACGTAAACTTTTCAAGCCGCATTTAATGGTGAAATAATATTTTTCGTATCTCTTCTAGTTTTGGCGCCCTGAGTGTGTCAGACGGACTGAAGGACATTTTGCACAAACCTAATAGCGGCTTTTCCCCTTACGGGGGCCGCTAAAAAAAGAGAAAACAATGTCTAAGAAAAAACTGAGATTCCGTATACTTAGGGTTGACATTTTGTTTCTCAAGTTGTGACTAGATATTTAGAAAGCTTACATCAACTCTGTCTGTCTGTCTGTCTGGTAAGAAGTGTGTAGCCGTTATTTCTCCCACACAAATTATCGGATCAAGCTGTAATTCTGCACAATCATTTCTTGTAGCTGACAAAGCAATAATCAATAATAATAATAATAATAATAATAACCAGCTAATTAATTAACTATAGGTAATTAATTATTTTGTTTGGTAAAGAAATTGACTTGACAGACGTAGTGAAGTTGAATCAGTCCCCACCCTCTCAGGAGGTTTGAGACCTCAACCTTGAATTCAAGTCATACAACTGTAACATTTATTGGATACCCTCCCCTCCCCTTGTCATGACTCTCTAACTGTTCAGAGAAGTGATAGAGTCATAGCGCATTGAGAAAGCTAAAAGCATGAAATTGCGCTAAAAAAAAAACAATGGCAAAAAATTTTCAAATCGGACAGATTTATTGTTGTTGGTCTAGAATAGTCTAGATCTATTACAAATTTAATTACATGACTTATCTAAACTAATTAAAACGATTAAAGTATATGAAAGCTGTTTTTAAAAGTATTTTTTTTTAAATTCTCGTTAAAACTCTATACACTTATCAACAAGAGAGACAGAAATAGATGCAGAATAGTAAGAAAACATTATACCGCAACGATTAACTTTTCACAACAATTAATACAATCGTGAATATAGATGTGTTATTTGCCAACATATACATAACAAACACCCGCATACACTATGCATTCAAGGCCATTCGACTGTTAATGCTATTCAAGTATGAGTTTGTCTGTAACTTTGTGACAACGACTGACCTATATGGGCCTCTTCAAAAAAATTCTTTGTCATTGTGATTTATCAGTACAACAAATTTTTTCTTTTCTAAGAAATAAAATTATAAAATATTTATTTAAAAAAAAAATTATTTTAATTAGCAAAGCGTTTCTGTTTTTCATTCTTGAAAAAGAAATTATATATATATATTATTTGTTTAAAAGATAAAAGAAAATACATCAAAGATATAAGTTATGAATGATGTTATTTTTATTAAAATATAGAATGATATTTCATGTTATTATAATCTGAAATTCTTCGCTGACTGCGTCCTTTTGATCACCATCGCTTGACTTTGTTTTATATAATTATACCTTGCCTTTACTAGCTATAATTAATTTCTTATTAAGTTTAAATGTTGATCTTCTCAATGTATTCCAACTCATTAAACTTTTTGTTGTCATTACTGATGTTAAGGTAGATAACTCTCTTTTCAAATGATCTATGGGCAGACGAGTTCGTTATCTATTCTTTCCTTATTAAAACCATAAATCAACTAGAAATCAAATTGAAGGCTTGTCACTTACATGCTCTCCAGGTAAATGAGCCCTCCCTCTCCCTCCTCCTTATTTCTCTTGACTAAACGTCTGCGTCATTGCATAGGCTGCTCATCACTGTGTAGCGATGTGTGTGTGTGTGTGTGTGTGTATGCCCTGACAATATGTACATGCTGATATGCAAACTAATAAAAAGAAAAGCGACAGATACTGGTGATCTATTGTATTTTCAGTGACAGCTTGATTAAGTATTTTTTTTTTATGAAACTGTAGGGCATGCCGGTAAAAGGGCATTGAGGTTGAAACCTGCCAAGACTTAATATCAAGTATTCAAGATTAAGTTTTAAACTTCTTAGTTTATGCTACTAACAGCACACACTAACAACACACACTAACACACACACACACTCACAAACAGGCATACTCACATAAAACCTTTTTTTTTTATTGTCTCCGCTCAATTGGAAACTGACCCTTATGTCTATTATGAATTAATTCAGTTTAAACCTTCTATTAGTATTTATAACTTTAAGTACTTTTAAGGCACTAGCAAGATCGGTATTTGCAGGTTAGTATAAGCTGCAAGCTATGACTCATTGTCATAGCTTCAACTTTCTTGTTTGTGAGAATATTAAAGAACCCCTCCCCTCCCAAACCATTCTGAGAAAAGAAAATGTGTCCTTCTGTATCTGACACCTGTGACCAGCTTATGAAAAAAAAAATAACTGCAATGTTACAAGATTATAATGTTGATATTTAGCGAGCTGTAAATGATTGTTTCGTAACACTATTCAAAAACAAATTATCAAGTGAACGAACCATTTACATTATATGTTGTTAACTTTATCCGTTCGGCCCATGTCTCCCTACGGTAGATAAAACAAAAGCTGCAAACGTCCCCGAAACTATTAATAACTTAACAGATTAATTGACTTTTGTTCCAATGGACAAGCCAGCGTTGAACACATATCATGCACAATGCAGGAAGTCTTTCACAAAAGAGGCAAATGTAGCACCAACGCTCGACACTTGGGACTGACACGGAAGAAATTGATAATCTTCTTGATGACCCCAACAGCGTTACGTATTTCCTAAATGTCATTTAGGCCGTTAACAACAAGGTCAAGTCTGTGAGAAGCTTTAGGGACAAAAGCTGCTTTGGGATATTTTTTCAAGACTGCTTGCCTGAACACTGAATGCTAGCCATCACGAAGCAGTTGCTGTAGCCATGATTGATTAGTTTGTTCGTGATCATTTCTGATTTGGTGAATTAACCTGGAACTTGTATTTCTCTGAGGGGTTGTACGCTTCTGTCAGCAATCTGTACAGAATCGTCAGTTCCATCTGTCTTAATGTAAAGATCAATAGTTGCTTCTGGCAGGCAGTTTGCAAGGTTTCTGCCTGCTCCATTGTTGCAGCAGTAACTGCGGTACTAACAAACACAGTTCATTTATGCTGCCCCTGCTTCGGTTTATTGCTGCTGCCAGTGCTCCGTTGATCTAATTTCTAAATCATCACTTTGACTCTGACGATGGCTTGTGAAGAACTTTCTGAAGACGCTGAAAAACTGAAATCTTATCTCTGTTGCTTTGTTCGGAAATGTGCACCATCTCCACATTTCTTTACATCTCTATATTGCTCCACATTTCTACTCAGCTATTTTTTTCCACATTTCTACTTATTTATGTTTTCTACATTTCTAAGCATTTATTTTTTGTCTACATTTCGACACATCTGTATATTTTCAACACATTTTATTTGCATATCTACATATTTCTAAACATGATTTAATTTCTATACATCTCTATATTTCTACACGTATCTTAATGTCTACACATTTTTACACCTTTGTATTCCTTCATATTTCTATAAATCTTTATAAATCTTAACATTTCTACATTCTCACTATTTCTCCACATTTGTGCGCATCTCTATATTTCTTCAAATATTTATATATTCCAGTATTTGTTTACACTTCTTTATGTCTACACATCTTTACATTTTAAAACTTTTCTATTACTTTCTCTTTGCTTGAATTGTTATCTTTTTAAACATTTATGACAAATCTGTCTCTTAAACCCAGAATTCGTGTTCTAGCATGCCAACAAAGTGTCTGCAGCATTCAGTATTGTAATCAATGTCTTGTAGAATTATTCCGTCGCTTTTCTAAATGAATAACTTTTTTTAAAAAACTGTGTCTGGAGATAAGTGCTCCTGACACTGATCCTCGCAAACGTCTTCAGTGTAAGAAGATGTAGTATAGTGGGTCAGTACATAGAGGCTAGTACTTCTCTACACAGACAGGACATGCTCTGATTACTTTTATCAATACACCAGACATAAAGCCAATTTTCAAAGCTTTTAAAATGAGATTTGGAAACAGTCATAGGTAGAAATTATATGTTCTCGACATGAGCGTTACTTTTTTATTTATTTTTTTTAGACCTTTTTTCTTTGTTGACATTTTCCATAATTTTTCATATTTTAATTACGGAGCTTAGCCGAGACCATTCGTTAAAGGCCTGAACATTGACCTGCAACGTCACAACCTGTGGGCAGTTTAGACCAATAGCTCGTTGTCACGTCACAACCTGTGGGCAGTTTAGACCAATAGCTCGTTGTCACGTCACAACCTGTGGGCAGTTTAGACCAATAGCTCGTAGTCACGTCACAACCTGTGGGCAGCTTAGACCAATAGCTCGTTGCCACGTCACAACCTGTGGGCAGTTTAGACCAATAGCTCGTTGTCACGTCACAGAACAGTGTTCAGGCCTTCTATAACGAATGGTCTCGGCTTAGCTCTTCTGTATTTTTTGTTTCTTAAATTTTCTTTAGTATTTCGCTAATTTAATTTTCATGCACTTCAATAATAACATTCGCATTTTAGTCTTAGCCTACTGTTTATAATATTTCTTGAAGTGCTGGGTATTAGGCTATGAGAATTCAAATAGTAAGACGCACAGAAGATCCCTGTTCGATTGAATTTGTAGCCTAAGCTGTCAGTTGATACGACTAGGCATGATAACCTGCAGAACATTTATACTTAAAAAAAACAAACTTATCTAGTGGGAAATAATTATGTATTTACAACTACATCTGTAAACAGTGGGAGATATCATGTCCCGTCTTCGATGAATGGGTGTTGGACATTTATGAGACAAAACCCTAAATATTTAGTCATATCTCTTAATGCTAAAGAATGTATTTCCCTTGTCGATATGAAAAAAAAATTCTCCGAGCACTTATTCGATTATCCTTTTTTTTTTTTTAAATTCATGCCTTGTCTTTGTCAATGTATAGTTGGGCACAATTTCAGTTTGATACAACAAGATGTGTTTTTAACAACGCGTTCACACTTTTTACAAGACTGAATGAGTTGATATTAACTTGTAAAAAAAATAGGATGCTAATGTAGTTAGCAGATTTAAGACCTGACCCTCGGCCACCCTTTCAAATAAAGAAACTGGCAGCGTGATTAACTGGCCACTTTGCCTTGACACTTCAGGAATGTAAAAGTTAGTAGAGAAAACAGACATGAATGGAATGTTTTTAAAAGTGTAACTGCGCGCGCTATCATGTCCAGGTGTTAATGTCCTTGCACTACTTCTGTCTGCAGCGCTCCCCTAACGTTGGTGTCTGTTCTATCTGCACTAAGATACTTGCTGTAAGGCGGATAACTCACAAGTAAAATGTTAAGACATTCTCGTCTTTATGTTGTCAATCTAAACCGAATTGACGTGGACATTTTGAAAACTGTATATCTAGGAGAAGGTGGGGTTAAAGGTCACAGGGGCACGTTGTCACAGACGCTCTACTGACATAGTTTGATGAGCCTTTAAAATAATTCGAAACCACATGTGAGATACTCACCGAAAGTTATACAACTCGAGATAAAATGAGGGCACAGCCATATCTTGCTTCCCACCTACCAGGCAACATTGTTTTAACTTGTTTGTAAAATGGACTTGCATTTTAGTAATTTGGTAATGAAACAAATAATATTAAACTTAGTGTCCAGCTTGAAAATATTCCATGTCCTTATGCATTAGTAAAGTAAAAGTTCCCCTTGTGTTCTCCAGGGCAGATGATGTAAATGTCATCTGTTCTGTGACAAACGGGGGGTGTCATGTGACCAGCACAACGACCAATCGTCTTTACTTTTCTCAACTAACGTCAGGTACCTATTAGAGCTGGTTGAACTCAGATCCCGAAATTAAAAAAATCATCCCAATCTTCATAAGGATTCGAACCCGGAACCACGGTTCGGAAGCCGAGCGCTTTACCGCTCCACTACCTCGCCTCCTGGTCAACATAAATACAGTGCATACTGCTGTTCCCTCCTGGTCAACATAAATACAGTGCATACTGCTGTCGCCTCCTGGT
>JADKLZ010005243.1:13762628-13775207 GCA_021533235.1 Biomphalaria straminea | reverse complement strand
ATTCAACGTGACATTAAAGTCTGGGTTGGATTCAACGTGACATTAAAGTCTGGGTGGGATTCAACGTGACATTAAAGTCTGGGTTGGATTCAACATGACATTAAAGTCCGGGTTGGATTCAACGTGACATTTAAGTCTGGGTTGGATTCAACGTGACATTAAAAGTCTGGGTTGGATTCAACATGACATTAAAGTCTGGGTTGGATTCAACGTGACATTTAAGTCTGGGTTGGATTCAACGTGACATTAAAAGTCTGGGTTGGATTCAACGTGACATTAAAAGTCTGGGTTGGATTCAACGTGACGTTAAATTTGACCGCCTCCAGTCTACAGGGACGCGGTGGTCGAGTGGTTAATCGATTGGCTTCCGAACCTTAAGTCCTGGGTTCGAATCCCGGTGAAGACTGGGATTTTGAATTTCGGGATTTTTAGGGCGTCCCTGAGTTCACCCAACTCAAATGGGTACCTGACTTTAGTTGGAGAAAGTAAAGGCGGTTGCACCGTGCAACGGTTAACCGTTAGCCTAAGAAACAGATGACCTTAACATCATCTGCCCCATATATCGCAAGGTCTGAAGAGGATACTTTACTTTTTTACCTCTAGTCTACATGACCGTATTCAAAGGCAGACGTAGACAGTGAACAGTGTCAATGACAAGTGAGATAGAATGTGGACAGAAGTTCTTGCAGTCAAGTCAATAACCTCAACCATTGGGTTTCAACTAGACCAAGTGATTGTAATACGATACATGGAGAAACAAGGATTATACAATTTTGACATTTAAAGAAAGAAAGAGACAGACAGAAAACATTTTTACTTAACTGATAAGGTGGTATAAGTTGAATTACTCCCCTTTATTGTTTGTAGAAAGAAAAGAAACAGACAAACTATAACAACCTATTTTCATAAGTATCTCCCTGGCACAGTGGTTACTGTGTTGGCTGAAGGAGGACTGAGGCCTCTAGTTCGAATCCAGGTCGCTCATTTTTTATAAATACATTTAAAAAGCGATCACCCTTCTTTCTCACCCAGACTCTTTCCCAACTGGTTCAGACAAGTGATAGAATCATAGCTTATTGAGAAAGCTAAAATCATGAAATTGCACTAATTAAAATAATTGGTAAAAATATTTCTAATTCAACAGATTTATTGTTGTTAGTCTTTTTCTTTTAAAAATTGTAAAACATGACTGATTCAAACTAATTGATACAACTACATTTGATATAAGTTTTCTTTTTTTTTCTTTTAGTATCTACATATATAATACTCTTCTTCCCTCAAGAGTTTTTTCGCGTAGCAAGAAGTAAACGAAAGATCACTCTGCCAATAGTCCACGAGAAAACAAGAAAGGGGAGGGGGGAGAACACGTAGTCACAAAATAGCAGGGCCGGACCGGTGCAATATCACTCTTTTTTATTTCTACCTCACGTTAAAAAGGGGGGGGGGTAAGTAATCTACTCTGTAGTAACCATCGAGGCGACAGAATACGCTCAAGACTTTGGACACAATGGGAAGACCACTCTTTTCTTTTTGCAACTCAAGACGGAGGGAGTTAACGTATGTAATTTAAGAGGCGAAATTAAATGACAATTTTCGTCTATATATTTCAGGAGATTTGTATAAGTTTTCAAGAGATTTTAATAATTTCTAGATATTTCCAGGACTTTTTCGTATATATTGCAATTTCATGAGATTTCCAGAACCTCCTGTTAAATCGACAGATAGCGGTAAATCTGTTATAAGTTATAACATGGTCTAATTTAAGTATTTATACACCTAAAATTAGCGCGGGTCCTATAAAAGTGCATGGCCCAATGCGGTCACATAGGTTGCAGTGGCCTAAGGTTGGCCCTGCAAAATAGCGAAATATGCTACGCCGTCGTTCGACTAGTTTTTAGTATTGCAGTAAGTAGTCAGAGTAATAGTCTACAATCTAAACAATTAGACAGGTCAGTTACTAAGCAAAACTAAAAGAACTTGTTGGATAATAATTCGTAGGGCGGGAGAGGAGACGTGGTGGAGGAGACGAATTATTTGTTGCTATAAATAAATAACTGTAAATGTCACCTCTATTTTTGTAAATGCGCTGTTTATCTGTCCCTTGGTCGGTCTAGTTTTAAAAGGAGAAAAGTTTACGTTCAACTTACACAAACTGTATTTAATTTGTCTAAGTCTAAGTTAGTAAGTAGTGTCAACGTTCAGTGGACTTCTCTTCAGTGAGTGAACTCTCTGTTTGTCCACGTCCAATGAACTGTAATACATCATAACTTCTTTTGTTTTCTATCTCCTGACAGCACTACGATGTTACCAAACGTCCAGACAGCCTGTGTCGCACTGACACGGCTGACCGGAGTCACGGCTGATTGGAATCGTCCTTGTTGGGCGCTTCGCTCCCTGTGTAGCCGGATGTACAGGTAACGAAATGGATTTAAAAAAAAAAAGATTGTCCTTGAACCACAGCATAGATTTATTTTTTTTATTTTTTAGCGCAGAAAGAGCAGGTATAGTGTTCGCGTTTTACGTCTGTCGATTACGTACAAATCTCAAATACCAAAAGCGACAAAGAAAAACATCGTATTTAACTCCTACTGAAGAGTTAGTTTTTAGTTATCAAGTGATCCACATTCAAATACTTTTTTCCCAGCTTTATTCAGTTTGAATCTTTAACAATTACAATACCACAGACAAACATTTTAACGGCTCCGTGTCCAGACTGTATAACACGGTCGAGAGGTCAACATTACCGAGACGTTGTACATAGTCCATAATCATTTCCATTGTTCTTTTGGCTTGTAAGGGACGCAGTTTATGAATTAGGAACTTCTCACAAATCTAGGAGAGTATGTGAGCCGATCCCAATCATGGGAAAGGTTTCGGGAGTCAACCCTGAGGAAAAATCAGGAGCTGGCGACCCTCTGTATAAATACCAATGCATACTTTCAGTAAAAATCAAAAGGACAAGCTATCGAAAGACACAAGTGGCTGTTCCATCCTACTTTAAGCAAGACATTAAGAATGGTGAATCTTATTCTCAACATGCAATTTTATTTGAAATACAAACGTTACTGGCAGATGGCTGGACAGACAGCACAAACACAATAATTTTTTATTTCTTTTTGTTCACGAGGGTTTCTAGAAGCCAAAATATAAAGCATTAATTTTTCAGCAAAAGAAGGGAAAAGAAAAAAAAATGCGTGCACCTTTACTTAAGTGTTCTTTATCATGACATCGACTTTGTCAACATTTCAAAATGAATTTGTTGTACCGGACATGGAGATAGAGAGGTCAAGGTCTTAGAGTTTACAAAGAAAAAAAAAAGGAATGTTAGCAACCTGCACTTTGAATAAATGAACGCGTCTCTTCCCCTCGTGTTTCCTTGGTTACTTCCCTCTTGCCGTTACTAGGGCAAAGTTTGGGGGTTGAAAAGTACTTAAGACCCTGACCTGAATGGGGGCACATTTACGTGATAATGACAAGAATGATTAGGACGATGACAATTCTTTCGAAAAAGGAAGAAAAAAATAGGGGACGGGCGGGGGGGGGGATATATGAACTAAAGACAGATTGATATAGAGATTTAAACGTAAACTGTTGTTACCAAGTTTAAAAAAATACTTTAAAAAAAAATCGCTTAGATAAAGTGAAATTGCATCATTTATTTTGAATCAATCGTGTAATTAGTTTGACTTAAAATTTAATCAATTACATGCACTACATTAGAGGCTTGTGGTCCAAAAAGGGTAAACCACTTGGTCTATCAGTACACCTTTCCTCTCCAGCGCTATTCCTCTTTGTCGCGGTGCAACTGTGCATGATAATTGTCACGGGGTCGCCCGCTGCTGATTTAGTGCATCTTCCATTAAACATGCTTATAGCATGCTCAGTGCACTATGCTCCAATAGCCTTTGTGGACTAGCAGGGGGGAGGGGGTGTATCTTGTAGAAGATTTGCGTGTTGCCTTTATTTTTTAATGTTGCGCGACTCTCAATTGGAATTAGAGCTTCCAAGGCTGGTGTATTTAAAAAAAAAAAAGAAGGTTATGTTAGTCTTGTGTTAGTTTAAAATTTGTAGCAAACAACTTAGTTCTCTGCTTGTCGCGGTGTGACTGTGCCTTAATATTGTCAAGGGTCGCCCGCCACCAATTAAAAACATTTTGGATAAAAAATACAAATTTAATTAATTACGGCTAAATGATTAACTGGGATGATTTTGTTATTGCTTTAAGTGAACAATTATGCAAAGCTTCATATTGAGCCCAGGATGGGAAGTGGGAGAAATAAACGTGTACAAGATTTGTATCAGACAGACAGACGGAGTGACTTAATATACGTTCGAAATAAAACAAAAGAATTGGTGTCGTATAGGAAGTATTTTATGTCACGAATCAATGCTGTGACCTCATTTTGCTTCTTATGTCAGAACAAGTTCAAAGAGATCACAGTGTTAATTATAATGAGGAAGAGGTCAGGAAAAAAACTTCGTCAGTTTCTAGAAGGTCATAGTTCATAGAAAAATTTAGAGTAGATGTTTCAGAAAATTCTAGAGAAATTGGTTTCAAAGGTATACTTTGGAAGAAAATGAGTTAGTCTGGTCCTTGCGCTGTAAAGGGTCCAGTAGTAGTTGTTGGTCCTTGAGTTTCTGAAGTCCTTGCGCTGTAAAGGGTCCATAAGTAGTTACGAGTCTTTAAGTACTTCATATAGTGAAAGTTAATTATTAATCAAAGTCAATTTTGAGTTGTCTACCAGCAGTTTGGTGCTAAAAGTGGGAAGCGTGGTCGAGAGGCCAAGTGCGGCTTGAGCTTGGCTTGCTTGGCTACCTAGAAGGGGGCTCGAGGTTCGACACCCGACTCGGGCAGAGTTGTGTTTACTGAGCGCCCAAAGGCAGCACGGGAAACCAACTCCTAGATACCCCCTCCCCACACTGGTCCACAAATGAGATTGGACTAAAGCGCTCTGAGCATGCTATAAGCATGAACGTAGCGCTATATAAAAGCAATAATAATAATAATAATAATAAAAAGTCAACAACCGCGAACAACGTGGACACTGTGCTATATTTTGTCAATTTTCTCTCATATACGTTTGTTTTTTAAATTTACAATTATCTGGTAATTAAATATATTTAAAAAAAAATTGTTACTATAAAACATCCTATAGTTACTTTAATGAAGTTGTTCAGTTAGTTGAGTGTTATGAAATTATTGGACCTACTTGTTAGAAGCTGTAACTGAATGGAGTGTAAGAAGACCAGTACTTCTAGAAGGTATCATCTACCTGGGAATGCCTTCTTTACAATGTACTGATGCATACACGATGACGAGATTTGTTTTTGTCACAGACTATTCAATTTAGGCATAACATTTTGAAACCCGGGTCCATAAGCACCTTGCTATGCCACTGACCGGACATGTAAGGTAGTTAAACTTGAAAGAAAACAAAACTTGAGAACCATATGCTATTTGAAAGTAAACAGTAAAGAGTTTCTTTCTTTCGTGGACAAACTGAACTTTTTATTTCCAGTTTCAAATTGGACTAGAAGCTAGATCATTAGGATAATGAATGCTCTTTTAGACAGGAAAAAACAAAACATATCAAAATTAAAATAGCAAAGCACAAATCTGATGCCAGAAAACCCAATAACCCTCGCCCAGGTCACGCAAAACTAGGTCGTATAGACTAGGTCTAGCCATCCTGAAAGGGTTTAGGCCGCTATTCAGTCTGTCAGTCTGACTGGTAAATAACTTGTACACGTTTTTTCTCGGATCAAGCTGAAATTGTGACCTTATTGTTTTTTTTTTTACTTGACAACACAAGAATCAATTTAAAAATAATTAGCTATTACTTAATTAAATATTGGTAATTAGATATATAGGTTTGGTATCGAACAAGGGAAAGAAATTGTACTTGCCTGATGTGGAGGTATAAGTTGAATTAGTCCCTTTTATACTTTGCTTTAAAGTTTGAAACTAACAATATGTAACTATAAAAACTTCATTTTTCAAAAGCTCTTCTCCGATAAAGTAGTTAGCATATTCACCTGGGTAGGCTAAAGCCTTCGAGTTCGAATCATTCAATTGTTTTTTTGTTTTTTATAAATGCATTTAAATAGCGGTTACAGTACTATTCTCGCAGACACCTCCTTTCTTTCTCCCCCCGCCCCTTCCCCAAGTGGTCCAGACAAGTAAAAGGATCATACGTACATCTAAATATCTTGAAGGTTATTCAATTTCTTTGTTGTAAAATGTTTAAATGTAATTTTCTACTATAATATGTTAAAAACAAGCACTTTTTTTTTTCTTGCAACAGTAAATAGTACTTGTAAAAAAATTTTTTACTAAAAAAATAAGTTTATTGAAATATAATTAGTGTTTGTCACAACAAATTAAATAATATATATATATATAAGTAATTCGTGTCAACAGTAGCTCTGATTTTATTGCGATACTGCTTTAGACATTGAAAATGAAGTGGCTTAACTCTCAATATCTTCTTAGAAAAGAATTAATTTTTCTTCAAAACAAACCAATTTTTCTATCAAAACTTAGGATGGGTTTCCCTTTTCTTGCAGTTTTAGTTTTAGCTCATTTAATTTTTCTTTATATCAACCATAAAATAAAAGTTTGCAAATATATTGTCGTTTTCTAATACAGGGAGATTAATGCCTTTATTATTTAGGAATCTATTTATTTCATTCAAGCACAAAGCAAAACGTCTTAACACCTTACCTTAGGCAAGCTATCGCTCTTCATTAGGAAGAAGGAGCTCGGAATACTGATTCTCCATTTTGTTTAAGAATTCTTTAATTTGACGATGGTAAATTGCTTTGGACCAGATGCTGTTAACAATCTTGATTGCTGAATTCATTACCTCAACTATTTTTGGTTCGAATCGTTTATTATTCAGTGAAACGTAAGAATTTCATTGGTTTTTTTTGCTATGAAGAATCGTTGTTACCCTTTTTTTTCCAGTCATATTTCTGGCTCCATCGGTTGCTATAGAAATGATTTTATTTAAATTAATCTTATTGTTTTCAATGTATTATTGTACGATAAACTATATCAGTCCCTCACGTTTGTCCTTTAAGTTATTTTTTTGGACCATATGAAGACATATAACTGACTAAATGAGCAACATGTGCCGTGTCTTTGATTTTTTTTTCAATATTTTTTTGGTTTGTTTTTGAAATCGCGAAACAGTTCTTCAGATGCACGTAGGAAGTAGTCTTTGGCATACTCACCATCTATAAATGGTTTGCTTTTTTGTGCAATTTCTAGTGGTACCACAAAACTTGCCCGATTATCATTACTTGTAGATTGCATATACGATTGAGAAGATAATCGCTTCTGACTCATTTACTTGAAACAACAAGATTCATGCAGTCTTGCGTCGAAGCGAATTGAAACCTACATAGAAACATTCGACGATGGCGTCCATGCGAGAGCTTCTGACGGACTGACAACATTGACGACGCGTGTATTGGGGGAGGGTTGTGGTGAAAAGCGAGTACAAGTGGCTGAGAGATAAAATCTGTGCCTAACCCTCATTAAGCTATTCAGAACTACTTTAAAAAATGTTTCGATAAAATTAATAATATTTGCGTGTAGCACTAAAGAGCCGCAGCTTCCCACCCAAAGAGCCGCATGCGGCTCGCGAGCCGCGGGTTGCCGACCCCTGCACTAGACCAGTGTTTCCCAAGCTTTTTCCGTATCGGAACTTTTGGAACATTCTGATTATTTAGCGGAACACTTTGTCTTTTTTTTAAAGAGCTTAATTCACGTGGTATCCTACTAATTAATTATTCCAGTAGTTCGTGGAACACCTATTCAGGCCTCTAGGGGAAACACTAGGGGAAACTCTGCTCTAGACCATACAGATGTCTAAATTAAACATCCTACTGAAGTATTTCAATAATTTCGCCAGTATGCAATGACCATCCCAGTATTCAATGGTTACTGGCCCCCAGCTAGCTCCGCCCCCATTTCGCCACACCCATCTTCACCAACTATTTTAACAGAGCTGAAACAGACAGCGTTAGACATGTATTAGACAAACAATGTCTCAGACTGTTTATCTCTCAAAGTGGTAAGGATTCAATATAAATACAGTACATATTGCTGTTGCTGCTAGGCGGTGTTGATCTTTCTGGAGTCCCTGGTTCATGCCTCGGTCGGTGCAGTCCTTTAGTTTCGTCACATTTTATTCACTATTTTCCCTCTTTACCATTTGGCTTTTGTTGTTGCCTTTAACATTCTTTGGTTACAACTCTACATGGGAAACCTATACAAAGAAGGTGAACAACTCTCAAATATTACCTCTCACTATTCATATGAGAAATACATAGTTTACTATTTACCGCATGAGTATTTTGTGTGCAAAAAAAAAGTCATTTGTTAAAGAATTTTATTGCAATAAAAATATAATTTACACATGTATTGAAAGCTAATATAAAATATATTCATTTTATTTTTTTACCTCTCAGAGTTGATTCTCAATCCATCGTGAATGGAGTTACACCTGACGCAGGTACCAAATTTCAGACGACTAGATCTATAGAAGACATCCCTGGTCCAACAGGACTCTTGTCTGTGCCTTTGATTGGATCTTTGTTCCTTTACCACCCTTTCAGTAAGTTAGGTGATTTGTTGTTAAGTTAGTTGTGAAAAAATATGTAGGTCATACTGGGTCTGTGTATTCTCGCGAAATAATGCATTCTACCTTCTCCTTCTGACGCTATGACTAGGCTGTATAATATACATATATAATCGACATTACACAAACAAGCTTATGTGCATTTATCTACAAACATAGCTTTTATTTGGAAAAAACAAAATCGGGAAGGTGTGATTGTTGTTGACAAGAAGAGCTAAATTTCTCAGATGACACTAACTCTACCGACGCCAGCGTGCTAAAGAAGAAGAAAAAAAAACGTATCAATGTTGGTGTCTCCAATAGGCAAGTAAAGTGGCCAACAGCAAAGAAGAAAGACAAGCCAGAGTTAGTGCCAATTATTCCAACGTTTTTTTTTCAAATTGATGATTGTACTTCATTTGCATTTTCGTATTGACAGCGGGAGCACGTTATCCTGCCTAACGTGGCGCTCCCGTGGAAACGGCTCACTAGAGGAAGTGGCTAGGCGAAAGGGTAACAAATATGACTCCCGTGGGAGTGCCCATGGGCGGACGAGAGTCTGCCCCTTCACGGTGCGGAGTTGAAAGAGAGCTCTTACAAACCAGTCACAAATCCATGCGCTGTTCCTCAAGGGACCGTCTCATCAATGGCGGATCCTGCACAGTTAGCCTGGTACAACGAAGGTATATGGTGGAGGCCCCCGGTACCACTCAGTGGTATTGGAAACAGCAATGCCCTATAGACATTGACTCGGGTCGCTCCCAGACAGACCTCTGGTCCGCAGGTTTTTTTTTTTTTACTGTTTGTTTTTGTTCTCGGACGGATTCAGACAGGTTTTTTTTCAAACTTAGAGCTCGAAGAGCCTTCGGCTCAGCTCTTAGACTATTCACACGTAAAAGAAAATGACAGAAATGACAAAATGACATCTAAGCGAACAATGACAGAAAATGAGATTCAACATCACTTTGAATAGTGGTGGCTTTATATGTCTGTAAATATTTCTTAAACTATTACAATTATTATTAATAGATCTCTCCGACTACCACAAAAATAATATATATCAATGTCTATAAAGCATTACTTTTAGACACTCATTTATATGGCTCTGGATGCTCAAAAAACGGCATCTGAAGCTTATCCAACACATCCATAAAAAGTGCCTGCGTTCCAAAATGGGTATTCCTGTATAAATATTTCCCCAGCTATTTTCTGCTGGAAGCCATTGAGGGCAATGCAAAAACATTACTTACTAAACTGGGTTGTGTCTGAGCGCATACCAAAGCTAACCTTTTTTTTTTTGCAAGTAAAAAGGAAAAATTACTATGAATGTAAGCTCAGGGGTCAGATTGGCCTCGCTGTCGGGGAAACAGCTGGCGGCAAATGGCTTCTTATAGTTGAAGGCAAAATCTATTCCGAAAATAGGTGCAGACGATGAAAAACAAATTTTAATGGGCTTTGCTATTAAGGGCCTAAGCGTTGTGAAATATTCAGGCAGTAGTTGGATCTGCGTACTCATCTGAGATACTGCACTCAGACATTAATATTCAAATACCAAGAAATTGCCTTAACTGTAGGGGAGAGGCTTCCAATATGGACCACTTTTTTTGACCCTTCATAAAAAAAAAGTTTCTAATCCTACAAACTGGAATTTTCTAGTGTATATAGAGGCTACCATTCTTATCATAATGCCAACGAGCCATGATATAAATATGCAAAATAATAAAATTAAAAATAAAATTAAGAAATGTCAAAGTGGTCCATCTTGAAACCCAAGTTTTCTAATATGGACCACATCGGACTTCAAGATGGACCAAAGGTAATGAAGGAAAAAATACATAGGTTAATGAACAAAAACTAAAGATTTTTTTTATTTTTAAATTATGCAATTAAAAGCACTTTCATTTGTCATTATCATTAATTGCTGTTTTAAATTAGACATGTACATTTTATTAGTGCTAAATAGTTATGTAACAAAATTTATAGTTCGTAAAAACAAATTTTGTAACGTTTCAATTTATTTATTTTTAATAATGCAAGTGTTTTCCTGTAATCAGAGTGCTCCATTCATCCTAATTAAAAAAAAAAGTCTTAGATTAAGTCTAATAAAAAAGCAGGAAAAAACTCAATACTTTTATGCCAGCTACATTCGAGTTACACATAGCGCAACGTCTACAATCGTTTTTTCTCCGTGTATTTCCCGTTGGCTGTGCTACAATAGACTTGATCGTCGCAAAATCATCATCATGTTAAAGTTGAAAAGAATCGCGTTAGCGGAGACGTTTTAAATGTCTTCTTCAAATAGTTTTGAGTCGATATTGATATATATTTTTTATATTTTTATATTTTAAAAGGCTCTACTTGGAAGATACAAAGATATCTCTAGCAGTCTAGCTTGAAATATTTTAATTTTTTAAATCTTGGTAAAAAAAACTGTTTTACTTAATTAATATGCTTTTTTACTTGGTTAATATTCAAACATGAAATGATAGTTGCAATGGAAATTACCATGACAAATTTGCTGTCCGGCTTCTCCTCACCCGTGTATTGTATGCATTGTTTGTAGGGCGGTTCCCCCCCCCCCCCGCCCTGTGAGAAACGCTGCTTTACACTCTTAGAGAAATTCATTGATGAGAACAAGGCACCTCACAGCTCTAAGCTTCAAAAGCTCCTATGTGACCATTTTCTTAACGAGTTCTTGACGATATTTTCTAAACCTAATATTCACAATTAATGACAATAAATAAAATGAAAAATACAGAATATAGAGAGTTGATACAGAGTTGCAGAGTTGATACGTTGGAGTGTGAAGATTTTATACAGTCCTTGTTACGTTGTAGCCAATTGAACAGAATAGGCTATGATTTATTTAACATTTAACTGTTGCGTTATTTTGGAGCCTATACGATTTATCAAGTTCTTTAAGTTGGTGGTGTCGTGTGTTGCATTTTGAAGAGAGCCTGAAAGGTGAGATTCGTTACAATATATATATACATATCGAGGAGAGAGAGAGAGAGAGAGAGAGAGAGAGAGAGAGAGAGAGAGAGAGATGTGATCTAATATGAACCACTGATATGACCAAGAATCAAATATGGACCACTAGTCCATATTAGAATTTTTACGTGGTCCATATTAGAAAAATGATAGGCTTAGCAAAAGTTGTCACTAAAAAGTTAATAACACGATTACTGTGTTGAACATTCTTTCACAAAGTCATTAGTGGTCCTAAAACATGAAAAAATTTATTTGAGTCTTCTCGTGTAAGTCTGCTTCTCCATACAAGACATAAACGAGGAACAGATTTAAGAAAAAAATATGCGAAAACAAAAAATCACCTAGCTCATAAAATGTACTTTCGTTTTCTATGTACTGATGTATGCAAACCAACTAAGGGAAGTTACTGTTGAATATTCAATATTTAGTTTTTGTCAATATAGTGTAGTTTCCCTAATATCGTGGTGGTCCGTATTTGATCATGGTCCATATTGCAAGACTCTCCCCTACTATCTAAAGATCCCAAATTACTACTGCTGAAAACAACGCTAGGTAGTTCTCAAATCTTCAGATTCTGGGAATAAATGGCTGGATTTTTAGCCGAAAATAAAAAGGAATTTAGATGGATCTAGCTAACAATCTTCTCTAGCTGTAGATGATCATTGATCATTTGAATGTTTGTTTCTTTTAGCCAAACATAGGCCCGAGAAGTCACACTTACTGTTTCTTGAGCTCTATCAGAAGTATGGCCCGATTGTCAAATTTCGTAGAGGTTGGAAGTGGAGCATCCTTCTGTTTGACCCTGACCTCATCGAGGAGAGCATGGCGCATGAAGGTCCTTGCCCATATCGGCCCTCCCCTCCGCTGTATGATGCGTACAGTGCCAGGACTGGGAGAAAGAAAGGGATCAGTCAAGTGTGAGTACTTTGTCTTGTCTGTTTCAGTGTGAGTACTTTGTCTT
>JADKLZ010005243.1:13731405-13749443 GCA_021533235.1 Biomphalaria straminea | reverse complement strand
GTTCAGAACAGTCGAATTGCTTCCTAGCTCGTACCGTCTTTCTCTGTTCAGAACAGTCGAATTGCTTCCTAGCTCGTGCCGTCTTTCGAACACATCTTTTTGGTAACTAAAAGAGACTCGCTACAAAATAATGACATTATGACGATGATGCCCTACACCAGGGGTGGGCAACCTACGGCCCGCGGGCCACATGCGGCCCGCCGAAGTGTTTTATGCGGCCCGCGAAAGCCTAAATAAATCATTATAAATATCCATAGAAATTATTGAAACTTTTGCTTCTTATCACTTGTAATGACGAGGCTAAAGAAACATTGTCTCTAAATGTCTTTCCAAAGGGTTTTATTTAAGAAAAAACGAATATTATATTTAATAGCAATACTATGTAAATTCAGTAAACGACATAAGCCCTGTCCAATATTTATTCAATGCTTTGGAGAACTGTGTTGAAAGAGTGGGGTGGGCTTGTACAAGGGTAACAACTTATGGAGCTTTGACTGAGAGAAACAATCTTTTTAATAAAATAAAGAAAATATCCCAACCATAAACCATAAACTAGTAACTGGAAAGTTTATACAAAGCTAGATTTAATTCCATTGAAAGATACGAAATGATATCTACATACCTAGGCGTGGTCAAATTATGCAGCTGCTAAGGTCCATAGTTGTTAAAGGGCTACTGGAATCACAGCTAAAAATCACGGATAAGGAATAGTGAAGCTTGTACTCAATATTATTGTTCGAAGTACACTAGGTCTTTAATAAATTGCAAAATTTTAGTTTTTTTCCTTTATTTGGTATATTCTTATTTAATTCGGGGCCACCAAATTCACTTCGTCTATGGCCTCCAATTAGCCAAGGCCGGTCCCGACTGGCAGTTCCGAAAAGTATGTGAAGATTTGGAAATAAAACATTCTGATGTATGGTAACAGTTGTATTCACTGGCCTATCATTAGATCAATATGGAATCTAAAGGAAGAAATTGTTAGGTTTGTAAAATGTTTGTAAAATGTTTTACATGTTTCGGAAATTCCTTCAGAGTTGAATATAGTTATTTCCGAGCAAGGCTCGGCCACCTGATATTGGAAGATAAATGGCAAACAAGTCTGACCTTACAGACACACGTACACCACTGCCTTGCTGACACACATACACACATAGGCCACATTAACACGTCGCCTGTGACCCTTTCCTAAAATTTCTAATGAAGAGTTGAAGACAGACTTCATGTTTATCATCGGAAGCATTGAAATCTTTTCACACATATATATATATATATATGTATGTATGCGGCCCTCCTAATCCCCAAATTTCATTAATGCGGCCCTCGGTTGAAAAAGGTTGCCCACCCCTGCCCTACACAGAATAACTTGTGCTACGTGTTTCTAGAAGGTTTCATACACTATCATCACTTTCCTCAACCTTCTTAACTCGTTATCTCATAACTGACGATACCAACGTTGATTCCACCAGAATGTGGTAAATAATTACGGAGATAAAGAGTTAATTTAACTTGTTTTTAATGCGCACCATTTTTTGGACGATGAAAATTTCAATATAGACACATTACTATACTGAGGTTGCAAAGGAATATACCCTTAATATAACAAGTTTGGCTAGTTCAGAAATATTATATTTCCTTATACATAATATCCAAATATCGATCTGTCAAACGTCTATAAAAGTTGAGATGGCATTTCTCATTTCTAGATCCTAACCGTATACTCCAGACATTATTTCTCTTGCCTGAGGAAAAATGAATGCAATCTAAAATGTAAAAAAAAAGAGACATAAATGCAGTAATCCCTTATATAATTTATGTAATAAAAATCCAACTCCAGTATCCATTGGCTTCTGGAAATACAGAAACAGAAAAACGGGAACACCATACATAACCGTGTTTGGGTAGGCAGCGGAGGCCTTGATTCAGAGTTTTTCCTTCTCGTAGCCAAACAAGTCAATAAAAAAAAACATCAAAAACTCAAAACCAAAAAAAAAAAATTATAATAATAAATATATGAAAAGCAATTCTTTTAAATTTCGTAAAAAAAATAATATTTTTATTAAAAAAATACATAGCAAAAGAAAAAATATTACATTAAAAAAAATCATATGTAAGATAAAGAAGCGCTAGAAACTGCCATTGATCTGAAAACGGCAGAATTAAGCTACCTTTCTGCCATACAAAACAAATCAATAAACACTAATTGGTTCACTATAAGATTTATTTTTAGATTCATTTATGTCGGGGGTTCTCAACCAGTGGATCGCGACCTTGGGGATCGATTTGCGAGGAATCGCCTAAGGCCATTGAAAATATAGCTTATCTTTTGTGTGTCTTTTAAAACTTAGGTTTTCCATTGAAAGTTCTAATTTTTTTAAGTAAAGTAGAAATAGACGCCGGGAGAATGAATTTAAGTTTTAAGTTGCAGAAAAACGCTTGGCACCGGTCGGAGCCCCGTATCCCGATCTCAAGAGCTTCATCAGACCCACAAGCTGGCAAATGAGGTTGCAAAAGTAGATTTGTTTTGTTTTAGGGCACCACTGGTAAATGTTTGAGAAACACTGCTTTCTACTTTGTTATTTCTTTGTGATTTGTATTCGCTATTTGATACAAAATATATAGTAGGAAGGTTAACCTTCAAGTATTCCTTAGTCTGTTGAACCGTTGGGGCACCACACAAGATCTGTCGACCGACTTTCTCCATTCCTGTCTGTCCTTAGCCTTGGATAGAATTTCTTTCAATGACATGGCGATCCATTCTATGACGTAGTCTTCCCTACGCTTTCTCTACCTGCCTCTTCTTTTTTTTTTCAAGAAATGACGTATACAAGACTGTTTACTTACTGATTTTAGACCAAATACTATAATCATTTTTCTCTATCTGTATACGATTTTCTATTTCTGTCGACCTTGTGTATCTCTCTTTCGGTCTCTTTGTATTTAGTTTTTCTTTTTATCTCACTGTCTGTTTCTCTCTCTATCTCTCTCTCTCTCTCTCTCTCTCTCTCTCTCTCTCTCTATCTCTCTCTCTCTCTCTCTCTCTCTCTCTCTATGATCGACACTTACTTCGAGCTTATAGACATTCATTCCTAATATGTCTTTGAATATAAGGGGCAGCGGTGGCGAGAGTTAAAGCTCTTGGCTTTGGAACGAATGGGGTCTTGAGTTCAAAACCCAGCGAAGACTGAAGTTTTAAACTAAGGGATTTTAAGGACGCCCTTAACTCCACCCAACTCCGATGGGTACCTGGTACCTGACATAATTAGGAGAAGGCGGCTGGTCGTTCTCTTAGACACATGGCACCTTTGTTAACCTCCGTCATAGAAACGTGAGCTTCATGCGCCTCCATAGATCGCAAGGTCTGGGTACTTAATGTTTATTTTTTTCTTTTACTAATGAATATGAATAAACATTTTGGAGCTAGAATAAAAATTCAGCTAGACTTATATCTACAAACAGTCATGTCAAAATCAACTCAATCAATCCTGCTGAAGCTGATAAAAAAAATTAAAACATTCTTACTTGCGCTCACTTGCCTACACAAACTGTTCTACGTCTATATTTAGAACAAAAATGTGCAGAGAGTTCATGTTGTGTAAATTTTAAATTTCTCCCCAGAGTAGGCCTATGTCAAGTAACGTAACGACTAGGATCTAAATTTAAAATTAATAAAAAAAACAAATATTCCAAATTTAAACTACATATCTATATAATAGAAACTGGTGACATTTACTGACAAGATTGAATTTCACCTGGTCAGTATTTGTGTTAAAGGAGTTGGGTTGATCAAGTTAACATGAATTTTCCAAACAATGCACTGACTTTCACATTTGTCCTAGTAATCCCTGAGCGTGACTAATCCATAACAAAGATTGTCTTCTATAAGCGAAGAAGTGTCTATTGGATTATATAACAAAAATACATTATTTCTTTTGCTAAATGTGAGATCTGTGGTTAAAATGTGTAAACCGCTTGGCTAGCTCTTAAAGGAGGATAGAGTTAAAGGAGGATACAGTTAAAGGAGGATACAGTTAAAGGAGGATAGAGTTAATGACAGAATTGAACTACTTTTTGTGTTAGCTGAACGCTAAGTAAATGCTACACAGAAACATTCTTCCGGCTAGGCCTACTCCATTCCCTCACCCTCAGCGGTCCAGTAAAAAGATTTGATCGAAGCGCAGCAAGCATGCTAGATTCATGAAAGTTAACAGGATACAATATTAAAAGCAATTGAACAAAGAAATACTTAGTAGCCCCTTCAACAGAAAAAAAAAACATTCTTTAGGAATACATTTGTTATAACGTATTTTTGTTTTGGGGGGGGGGGGGAATAACAAAGATGAAAGAACAAGTTTTATAAAAAAAAATATTCTAAATTAATACCCGTTTGGCTTCCTTCAGTTGGGAAACGACTATGGATCATCTCATGGAAGTGAAAAGAATGTATGGACATTAGCTTTGGTTAGAACGATGTCACCCCCCACAGCAGCTCCCCTCTCTCCAAGTAGATGATGTATCCAAAAGTACGACAAGTGGCGATACAGTTTAGGGTCAGTGGAGTCGCAGGCTCTGACAGGGTGGAGCACTATGTCTTGCAAGCTTCCTAAGGGTCGCCGGCTCCTGATTTTTCCTCAAGAGTTGACTTCTGAAGCCTTTCCCATGTTTAGGTATAGCTGCAAGGTAGCAGAGGCTTGAATTCCGAGTTGTTCTTCCCTTATGTGGGTTGCCAACCATAGCTAACGAGCTCCTCCTGCCTGAAGCTTCCTTTTTTTTTAGCGCCAGTTACTCGCCTTTCCCCCTTCTCTTTAAAGTGAAAATAGTTCCGCTGGGCCCACTATCTTTGTCACAGTGCAATGATAACCTTGTGGAAACGGAAGTATATATTTACTTCACTTATATAGCTACCACTCGTTTTTTTTTTTAAATTAGTTTAAATAGTGTTTAGAAATGGTGTACATATTTAATTTGTATAATATATAAAAAAATACATATGAGACATAGACCTATAAAATACTATCATATTGCAATAAAATACTACTAAGATTCTGGCACTATATTTTCTCTATTATTTGATATTACAGAGTCATCCATGAACGGTTAGCGCTAGTAAAGGAAGCTATAAAGACTAATGAAAAAAAGGTGATGGATCAGCTGAGCCAAAGACCTAATTTACTTCAGGTGCTTTTAAGTGATGGACGATTGGATTTTGATACAACAGTGACCATGTTGACCAGCTTTTTTACAGCAGCCACTGACAATGTAAGTATCAGAGAACTTTATACAGACAAAAAATTGTTTCCTATTTTATTTTTTTTACTAGAAGAGAGGCAGCAAGATTGTGATGTAATAATTTTTACAAAGCTTATATCAACTCACTCTGAATGTCGTTTAAAAAGTGAGTACACATCTCTCAAACACCCATTCTTGGGTTATTTCTCAAACACCCATTCTTGGGTTATTTCTCAAACACCCATTCTTGGGTTATTTCTCAAACACCCATTCTTGGGTTTTTTCTCAAACACCCATTCTTGGGTTATTTCTCAAACACCCATTCTTGGGTTATTTCTCAAACACCCATTCTTGGGTTATTTCTCAAACACCCATTCTTGGGTTATTTCTCAAACACCCATTCTTGGGTCAAGTTGAAACTTTGCGCAATTATTTATTGGCGTAGACAAGACAGGAATAAATACAAAAAAAAAAAAACAATTAGAAAATTAATGACTGGTTATTCATTAGTTTGTTTAATAACGAAAAGGATAACTAATGCTTCAGTATTCACGAAGATGGCTAAATTTGTTGGGTTTGGTCCCCTTTCATTAATGTTACTGCTATTTCTCCCTCACACATGCTCAGATCAAGCTGATACTTGAAACAATTATTTATTTACCTAACAGAATATGAATCAATCAACAAAAATACTCCATTACTGAATTAATTATTTGTAATAAATTATTTTGTTTGATATTGAATAAGGGAAATAAGATACTCATTATTACTAGATATAGTTTTCCCCTTTAGATAAGCTAACAAAAGGGGTTTGATTTTTTTTTTTGCTTGGTTTAGAAGTTTTTTTCTTTTGTGTATTTAAACTATTGACTACTGAGTACAAAACATTATTATATATTATTAAATTGTATGTAATTAAGTAGGGTTATAAATTTAATCAATTAAACTCTATTATGGTTTCAGTTTGTTTGGTTCATGCAAGAAGTCAGAAAGGTCATTTCTAAAGGCCATAAATAATTAGGCCATAGAAAGAGAAGATGAGAGGAATGGGCCCAGGAAGATTCAAAATATTTCTACCAAGTGTTCATTCTATAAGCAATAAAGAAATAAACCACACCCACATTTTATCTCAATGATAACTGTCTCTCAGATAATCCATGTAGATATAGGCCATAGGACACAAGTTAAAAACATTTTTCAACATAAGAATCTGAATTTTTGTGGCAGGAGCTCCTTTTTTCTTATTAAGATGAATTACAACTGATAATGAATTTTATATAAAATAATTAGCATTGCGCATTATTACCATTTTGTCATTTGCAGGTGTCAAGAAGTCTTGCACTACTGGTGTGGCAATTAGCCAAAAATCAATCTAAACAGGAAGCCCTTAGAGCAGAAATATTCTCTAAACTAGATGGCAATCATTCTATAACTGCTGAGAAATTATCACATATGCCTTATTTAAAAGCATGTCTGAAAGAGAGCCACAGGTAGGTATTCATTTTATAATGAATAATAGTCTTAAGTCTGAGTATATATTTGAGAGTGATTATTTAGCCATCCAAGATTGAGTCAGACTGTTTTTTTTTAACCTTTGTATCATCCTAATGTTCTGTGAGTTAATCAGAGAAGGTATAATCTTCTATCAATTCATATGTCCATCCAGGCTACAGATCATCATTTCATTTACATTGTTTTCTACCCATCATTGTTGACACTTCCTTTCCTATAGTGCATAGATCTAGACTCTTTCAGACTAATTCATAGGCTGTAAATGGAAATGAGAGCCTCTGTATCTCTTTACAAAATGATCTTTCCAATTCTTTGTCATTCATAGCCCTATCCAAAATTTTTTTTTTTTTAAATTTTCCATGAAGAACTAATATTCTTATTTTTATTATGTTTATGTAGAGAAGATGAACACTTGAGAGTATCAAATCTACTTCTGCCAAAACCTCAGAAAATGCTTATTCATTTTTCTTTTCAGAATAACTTTCCCAACACCTATTGGTACAGTTCGTATTCTGCCTGAAGACATCAACTTAGCAGGATATAATATTCCATCAGGGGTCAGTCTTTTTTTTTATAACAACATTATGTCATGGACATATTTATTTACGTGATTAACTCAAGTTACTTTTACAATATCAGGTGGCCGAGCCTTGCTCGGTTAAATAATTTTATATACCCGAAGTCATTTTTGGATTTTTTTTTATAATTACGAAAATGAACGATTGGATAAAGACTACTAATTCGAAAAATTTCTTTAGTATTCTGTTTGTTCTATATGTAAATTGGTACGTTCAGACATTTAATTTTGGAATTAGTATATTCAATTATGGCTTTAGTACGAAACATCGAGTGACGCAAATTTCTACGTTATTGGGGAAAACTTCAAAGACTTTCTTACAAGCCAATAATAGTAGGCCTACGATAGTTTTACGCTGTCTAGACTGTAGGAGGACTTAAGAGACTTGATATTTAATCGCCATGTACAATTACATATAGAACAAACAGAACACTAAAGAAACTCTTCAGATTATTTTACGGGATATGTGCCCTGCTCAGCCAGACTGTAAGACTATAAGAAGTTCATACCGGCTTTTGCCATCCATCTATCCCAGTGGTGCTACTGGTGCTACAGCCCATGGAAGGATATGGCCTGCTTTTACACATCCCTCCATTCAGATATCTTCTAGGCCTTTCGTCACCACACCCTAACCCCAAGTTTTTTACTGAGGTTTATAGTTAAATCAAAAGTGGCTGCAGCGTACGCAAACTCGTTGACCGCTTAGAATATTGTGTGTTGGTTTCCTTTTCGAGTCGATGTGAAGCTCGAAGTCGCAGATCCTCAAGTTTCCTTAAACGCTCCTCAGAATTTTCTAGCTTAAAGATATTACTAATGATTGCATTTGCTATAGCTGAAGATGCTCTGGGATTTATCGTATTTGAAGACTGATGAGTCACTGGAGACAGGCAATTTATCGAGGTTGAAGGCTGCTGAGTGACTGAAGACTGGCAATTTATCGAAGTTGAAGGCTGGTGAGTGACTGAGGACGGGCAATTTATCGAAGTTGAAGGCTGGTGAGTGACTGAAGACAGGCAATTTATTAAAGTTGAATCCAGTTCATTTAAAATCAAAGAAAGGCGAGGGACTTTAGCTGGATCAGCGTCATCGTTTCCTTCTCTTGAATCTTGGTTGAAGTTGAATAACTGGCGTTTTCTTGGCCGCGGCATCTTCCTAGTAGCAATAGTTTAAATTGTTTTTTTTTTATTTTAAAACAATACAATTGGTATACTATATTATACTACTGAACATTAAAATTACGAATAATAACGTTATGTCAATAAAATATTAACTTCACGTCAATAATAATAATAATAATAATAATAATAAAATTATTATGTTTATATAAATAATGTTTGTCTAAATGAATCTATATAAAAGACCTTCTAAAAAAAAACAAAGATTTAGATCGAACAAAATTATAATAATATTTGTCTTCTATAAATTTAGAGTGGAATTGGCAATGCTGTTACATCTAGATCTAGTCTAGGAAAAAAAGCGATTGAAATCTGGCTGAAATCCTATAGCTCAGACGTAGACGTCTAGATCTATTTGTTTTCCTGAAAAGTTGTGAACATCTTTTCTTCTAGAAATTACAACAGAAAACCTATTAGATTATTATTAGATCTCTTCAACGCCGCAAACCTCCTGCTATTAGGGAAGAATAACGGCGAGCAACATGGCGGTTTTTTCGACGGAGAACTGAGAATCTAGTTGTAAGTCTAGAATCAAGACCTAGATCTAGACGTAGATTGTTTGTTTGTTCTTTTAGGCCTACATGTTTCGGATGTTCCTTCAGAGTTGAAGATAGTTACTTCCTAGTCCAAACCTCCCGCAGGACGACGGGGGATGGGAGCGGGCAGGGTTTGAACCCGGGACCATCGATAAATCCAAACGACAGTCCAGCGTGCAAACCGCTCGACCAGGCAGACATCCAGATTCCAGATTCGGCGTCCATATCTTTCTTTTCGGCCTACATTATAGCTAATTAAAAATATACAATTAATCAAATTCTTATTTTAACGTGCCTTATAATAAAGGGATCAAGCGATTAATTTGTAGAAACACTTGGAAACACTTGAGCGTCTTCAGATAACCACGTGCTTGATTGATGTTCACTGTTTTAAACCTTCAACTACGGTGCGCAAAAGTTGTCTATTCATTCATTCAAATGCGATAAAACTTGTTGCAAAGAAATGCTTTAGTGAAAGGCTGTAAGCCAGTGACGTAGGAGGTGTACTTTTTTTTTTTTTCATTTCTTGCTGTGAGCCTAGTGACGTAGGGGGTGTCAAGTTTTTTTCCCTTTGATGTGGGAAAAAAATTTCATTCATAAAATCGACATGTCATTCATAAAACCTTCAAACCAAAATAAATTGTTCGATAATGAGACATTTTTCAAACCGATATAACGGTCAAACTCGAGTTTTCCCGATGTGGCCAATGAGTTGAGAATTTTTTTCTCACTAACATTTAGATACGTTGAAATTTTAAAGAAAATCGTTAGAGCCGTTTTCGAAATAGAAGAAATATATATATATATATATATATATATATATATATATACAAGAATTGCTCGCTTAAGAGTATAGGATTTTATTGTATATGTTTCAATGTCCCTTAAAAAGGCAGCAAAAGTGTAAATGATGTAGTTATACTTTATAGTATAGTAATTTTACTTTATTTCTATTAAAATGAAAGCATTTAAACCCTCTTCAGACATTAATCAGTTATGGCTTCAACGTGCTTGGGCACTGTGATAAATACTTTGATGACCCTGAAGAGTTCCGGCCTGAGAGATGGCTTAAGCCGGCCACTACAGATGCAGAAAGAAGCCTTAAGCACAAGCAAGCAATTATCTCAATGCCTTTTGGTTTTGGCAAACGTAACTGTGCAGGAAGGCGTCTGGCAGAGCAACAGATTTATATGGCATTGATTAAGGTACTATACTATATGAACTAGTCTCTTCTGGTCTATTAGTTAGATGTTATCTCCAAAGGTAGTTTACTGTTTATATTATTTGATTTACTTGCATGAAAATTTAAAACAATAACAATCTGAAAAACTCTATTCTTTTGCTTACATTTCAGATATTAATGAACTATAAATTAGTTCTAGCAGACGCTGAAGAGAAACTGGATGTTGTTTACAAGATAACTGCTATCCCATCAAAGCCATTAGACATTAGGTTTATGAAATTATAAAGTTATATAATTCTTGCAATGAATGTATTATACCATAGTGATCTATGTGCTATTCCTGAGTATATAAAACATTGCCTTCTAGAATTTTTCAAAAGGAAACCAAAAATGCCTTGAAGTACATATGTGCATAAATATTTTACAATGCATTGTTGAAATTCTTTTGTTAGTATTAAAAAACAAGATGATTTTAGCATATGTAATATTTTGTTGACAGTTTGGGTCTGAGATTAAATGTGCATTAACATATAGCACTATCTTTCAGTTCCTATTCATTAGCCCTAGTAAGAAACACTGACATGCCATTTAGCACTAATCATCAGTGATTTGTATTTTGTATAATTACCTCTTCATTGTAATGTTCACAAACTGAAATTTTCATGTGTTCAATGTTCAGATATCTTCCTGTTTTCAATAACTTTACATAGGGGTAGGGAAGGGAAAGTCAGACCTAAGCAGCTTGCTAGGCCCTGGGTCACACATTTTTTTATAATCGACTGACGGTGACAAAAGATTTTCATATTGCCTGGCCCCTCCTAAGGCACAAGGTCTAGGTTGGTTGTCCTGCTCACCATCCCATAAGTGTTGCTGCACAGATAGTATGGTAATAGCTTTTTAAAATCTTAGATTAGATTACAGGTGTATTAGGTGTGTAAGTCAATAAGAAATGCTCATTCTCCTTATGAAATGGTGAGGCAAATATTGGATGCTTATTAGAGACTTATTCAGACATTTATATACCACTGAAGTTTAGAACCCATAAATGGCCATTAGGTGACAACCACACCTCTCTAGTGACTTTACATATAGTTGTATTATCTGCTCAGTTCCATTATGTGGTCAATAAGCAAGCAAGATAACAGATTTTCTTACATCTATATATTGATCATGTAAATTTTAAGCCTAAAACTTAATAATAAATTCTATTTTGTTTTCAAACTATGAAATTTTTTTTTATAAATAAAAAGTCTTACCCTTTTAAAACATAAATAAACGTTATATTTCACAATATTTTATAAATTTACAGTGGTAACAATCTATATAATTTTAAATGTTAATTTTCTTATAGTTAACAATTTTTTAGAGACATTTTTGATTTTAAAAAGTTGTTTTTTTTACATATGAGTAGACTAGTGTATTTACTGTTTTAATACCAAGTTGGTTTTTTTAAAATTTAATTAAATGTAATTTTTGTGTATTGTAGGAAGCATATTGTCATTGTGTTCATTGTATGTAGACATTTTGTCTTATTTTAGATGTTTTTGCTACATTGTAAAGTCTTTTAAATTTACTATTCTTATTTAACTTTGTTAAAGTTATGATTGTATTTCATATTTCAATTTATTTGTTTTGGATTTACAACTTTTAAGAGTGTTCTAGGAAAGGTCATCCTGCACTATAAAAATGTTTTTGTTTATTTACTTCAAAGTATTTGGATGACTGAAAGAACAACAACAAACTAAACAACCTTGACCTCAATCCACACACTACCTCACAATACACTACATTAAAAAAGGATGCAGTGCCTAATTTGTTTATATTTGTTGTACATAAATACATACAGCCACCCAGGAGATTTATTCAATATAGAGTTATACTAAACATTAAATCCATCAATGAAATTATATGAAATTGAGATTGCCTGAAATATTTCTTAAATAATAACTTTTTGTATCACATTATGAAACTGTGTATCACATTTTGAATTATTGTTTGAATATTCCCATTTGTGCAATAACTTTCAAGTTTTATAAAAATTGATTAAAATGTTGTCAAGAAAATTAGTATCAAGCTTGTTATGTAAATTTCAAAATTAACGTTTTCTTCAAGTCAGTATTTCATTCAGAGTTTTAGGCTCTTTAGCAGTCTTCTTATCTTATCTTATATAATACAGACGTTACTTCAAAAAAGAAGATGATTATGTCCTACGCGTCATGCATTCAGTCATGCATATTTACCAGTGACTTAAATTCTGCCAATTCACTGGTTTTCCTGGCTAGCTCAGGCAAACCATTCCATGCTCTAATGGCACTAGGGAAGAAAGAGCTTTTGTACAGTCTGAGCCATTGAATAGTAAAAAGCCGTCTCAGAGGACATTCAGGGTATTTGTTATATAATGTTGTTGAGAACATAGGATCTATTTAACAGGGTTTTAACTTAATGCATTCTAAGAGATGTTTGCAAATCTCACAAGCTTGGGACTAGATAGTGGGCTCGTTGTGGTAAGTTACTTGTATTGAGAAATTTAAAAGTCTCTCCTTTCAGACCTTTCAATCTATTGGGCAGATGATGTTCAAGTCATCTATATCTTTGGCCAATGGTTAACAAGCATGTATCATGTGGCCAGCACAACGACCAACTGCATTTACCTTCCCCAACTAAAGTCAGGTACCCGTTAAAGCTTATCCACTCAGCCTCCAAAACTTATATTGTAATATTCTCTTCTAATCACAATTGTAGCCTATAAGAATTTTACTAGAGATGTGTATACAATTATTTTGTTTTATATTAAACTATTTATTTCAATTGTTATTATCTCCTATTTGTAATGCTTGACTTAATTAATTGAAATGAAGATATTTATTTTATGAATAAAAGATAATAAGCATATTGATTTCAATATATATCTGTATGTGGTTAGCAATACTCTGTAATTAAATAATGTACATAGTCATTTTTGATAATGTTTAAATAAAGCAAGTGAAATACAAAGTCTGCTTGAGAATGTATTCTGTTATAGGCAATTGGAAGTAGCCATAAAGTTGAATAGGCAGCTAGAAGTTAGACTAACATAGGAAATGGTTTGACTATATTAGTGTAGATATTAGAGACATGTACCCCGTAGCCTAATGTATCTACCACACTTTTAATGAAACAGTTTGATCAAATCAACTAGCGTAATAGACACAATATCAAGCATACGTTCAGAATGTTAAGTGGAAAAGCCGTTGAGATGTTACGGAAAAACTTCAATTTCACCATTAAAAAAAAAAAAAGCAAGTAGGTATCAGACGTTCCTTCAGAGTTGAAGATAATCTACTTCCTAGTCCAAACCTTCCGCAGGAGGCAGCGGGCATGGTATGAAATCGTAAGTCGTGACCACTGAGAAGGCAAAAGACAATTCAGCTCAGCTACCGCACGACCTGGCAGATGGCAGAGTTTATGTACAACGGATATTGCTTTTCTTCTGATAGCAAACAGTTGTGGTATTTTTTTTTCAATGTGTAAGCTTATATTCGCGTGACAAGGTAAGAGAGGTTATTGAAGTTGAAGTAATTAATCTGGGAATTTATCTAGTATCACATTTGTGCATACCTTTTTTTCTCCATTTGTTTGATATATAATAGGGGAAATAACTTGTAAATTATTATTAGATATAATTTTAAGGACGGACTTCTTCCCCTTTAAAAAAGTATTTTTTTATCTTGCTTGTTTAGCTTTAAATAAACAGGTCACATTACATCGATCCCCTAAACTTTTAGCCATTAAATCGAGTATCTGTTAGATTGAATAGTCAGCTCTCCCTCTCTCTCTCTCTATCTTTAAAAATATTTACTATTACTTTACATGCTTGTAATGTAGAATGAGTCCGTTTATGGAAATACAGAAACTAAATGACAAAGGTTTAAGGTATAAGGTTTAATAGAAAGCTAACAATCTTTCGCGCGTTGTGGCGTTCAGTTTCCGAATCTATCAAAACCGGTTCTTAGCAAGCACCAAAGAGAAGAAATGGACATGTGTACGAAATGTCATGTGAATCCCTTCCTCAGTTGCTGAGATCTCTTGATACATATGTACATGATTGAATAAATCAGTCAGTGTTATTTTGCAAGTGTGATGTAGATCATTGTATATGATAGGGAGAAGAAAAAGGCCGATGTATAGATGACTGCTTTATTTTTATATTTTTTTCAAAACTTTATTCAATGCCAATGAGTTAATAGATTATAAAATAAAGAGATGTCTATTTGTCCTTGTTGTTATATACCATATATTTGACTAGTTCCTACAAAGTGTAGTACAGGTAACATGGGGGTAGATGCACACTATTGACATAAATTAAAGCTTTTAATAAAAGTCAATATTAAGATTTGTGTTTCAAACTCAAAGACTTTCATCACAGATAGATTCTTCATCTAACTGACTTGTGTATATCTTCTAGTTCCTTCATCGTAATAAAGTCCAATATCTTTTGTGGCAATGGCAGTTTTGAAATGTCCATGAACAGGTGGTATCCCAGGTGATGACGAACCCACCTGCGACATATCTGTTGGAGTGACAGCACCTGCTGAGCATGTTCCAACCAGTGTAGGATCTGTAGCAGAAGTCATTTATTTTTTTTAAACTTAAGCATTGAGCAGAAACTTATCATAGACAATACCGGGTATCATAAATTATATATTAGTAAAACTTGAATCAGAAAAGTGTGAACTAAAATGTGAAGCTTAACTGTGTTTGCTCGAACAGCAGACATATATTTACAATCTAAAACATAAGGCATACATATATTATATAAATATCCGTCAAAACGTTTTGATAAGAGACAACAGACTTCAGTGGTAGATCTACTCATACATAGGCTACCACATCAGCTCTTGTTCAGGGGACATTATAAAATTTCTTTGGATACTGTTAATTAAGATAATCCCTCGGGAAAATATATGGAAGGAAACAGCGATGTAAATAATCTTTAGATATTAACGTTTCAGCTACAGATAAGCTTATCTTCTATTAATAGAAAGAAATATTGATTGATGATGGGTGGGTAATCGACTCTCTTTTAGTGAAATGTATAAAGTAACATCATTGGGAAATCATCAACTCAACAGCTCTATGAAGTAAGATCATTTTAGACATCATCAACTCAACATCTACAACTAGTAAGATCATTGAGGATATCATCAACTCAACAGCTCTATGGAGTAAGATCATTGATGATATCATGAACTCAACGACGACTTGATGTGTACTTCTTGTTTCCTGGTCTCACTATTAAGTAACAAGAGACTGGAAGGAGAAACTATCACGCATAATCTACACCATTATTTCCTTACTTGATTATTGACAAAGAGTCGGTTAACATCAGGATGGCTCAGGTGTTCTCTGATATGCTGATTGTCGTAGCCGCTAATGATGAACAGTTTGAGAATGTCCACTAGTCCCAAGTCAACAGCGAGTTTGACAGGACAGGATCCATTGGGAATATCTGCAGGGCACTTAGAAATAGAAAATGAACTAGAACTTAGGTTATATTAAAATCTAAATTTAGAGGTAGTGAGAAGGCTTATTATTGGGGCTTTTTAAAAACATGCACGCCCTTTGCTTTCTCTCTCCTCTTCAGCTAAGAGTAATTATTTTAGATTGTATTAGATTATTGATATAATTGTAGAGAAAATTAATGGCTTTAGGGTAATAATAAAATTCGTGTAATCAAGGTATCGCTGCGGACCTGCCGTAATATTAAAAAAATTTTAGTTGAATACTGTTAAATGGATTGCATTAAACAGATCTCACTGGTTAATATGCATGACTGAATGAATGACGCGTAGGACATAATTTTCTTTTTGAAGTAACGTCTGTATTATTATATAAGATGATTTACAAGGTGGACTTTGACCGACATCTACCGCACAAGTTGCAGTGGCGGTGAGGTAAAGCACTTCGAATTTTTTATTTCTGGCGCCTATGAGCCCGCCCAGCTCTAATGAGCACCTAACATTAGTGGGGTAAAAGTAAAGGGGGTTAGTCTTTGTGCTAAGACACCCTCGTTAACCGTGGGCCAGAAACAGATGACATTAACATAACCATGACTATAGATCACAAGGTCTGAAAAGATAAATGTACTTTTTACAGCCTAAGTAAAAGTGTAAATTATAATTTCAAGTCTTTTCTTGTACCTGAAATGTATCTACCAGTCCATTTGCTCGTAGACACAGAGTCACGATGTCCAACCTAGAATTGGCCACGGCGTACCAAAGTGGAGACCTGTGATCACAGTCAAGTAAATTGATATCCGCCCCTGCAGCAATTAGATCCTGTACACAGCTAGGTTCAGAATCAAAATGAGAAAATCATTTTTGTTTGCACACCTGAAATTCTAAAAACAATACAATGTATTTCTTCATTCAAAATGGCTGCTAGCCTTGTGATTATGACATTCGAAATGGTAGAAACTAAATACTTTTGGTTAGTGTTCAAATATATCTGACAGACACAGCTTTTGGACAGACTACCTAACAGTAGACATGTACCTCAGTGAAACTGTTATATATATATATAAACTAGGCCAACGTTCTTGTTAAATAAAAAGAAACAAATAAGTGTATTGCGCTTCCGTTCATAGAAAAGGAATTTTTACAAAGCGTATGCAATCTCACGTTGTCTGTCTGGTAAAAAGGTTGTACACATTATTTCTCGCAAATCCAATCTGGGATCAAGTTTTAAAGTTTGCACAATTATTTCTTGTACCTGAAAAAAAAAACAAGAAACAATTTAATAAATAACTAACCGATTACTTAAATAATAATAATAATAATAATAATAATAATAATCTTTATTGTCCGTAAGGAAATTTGTCTTACAATTTGTGCATTATTCAAAACAAAACATTATTTTAAAAAATGTACATTCACACCAGACTCACTCACAATTTACATATGAAAAGTTTACATTAGATTGGTTCTATTTAATGATCTGAGTGCCAGAGGAACAAAAGAATTTTTGTGTCTCTTCGTCTTTGCTAGCGGTGTCTTGCCTACAAAAATAACTATTGGTAATTAATTATAGTGTGTGGTATCAAACAAGGGCAAGAAATTGTACTTGACAATTATGGTGGTATAAGTTTAATAACTCCTTTTGAGGACGCTTGAGCCATGAGTTTGAATTCCAGCCGAACAAATTAAAAAAAAATGCTTTTAAAAAGCGATGAAGGAAACATTTAGACACATACTTCTTTTTCCCCACCCTCTTTCCTAACTGGCCCAGTGATAGGATCATAGTGCATTGAGAAAGTGATAGGATCATCGCGTATTGAGAAAGTGATAGGATCATAGTGCATTGAGAAAGTGATAGGATCATAGTGCATTCAGAAAGTGATAGAATCATAGCGCATTGAGAAAGTGATAGGATCATAGTGCATTCAGAAAGTGATAGTGATCATCGCGTATTGAGAAAGTGATAGGATCATCGCGTATTGAGAAAGTGATAGGATCATCGCGTATTGAGAAAGTGATAGGATCATCTGTGACAAAAATAAATTTCGCCCACTTAAGGTATCACTCGGTCTAGGCATTTAAATAATTTATTTTTTTGCTATCTTATTTTATCACCTCAGCTTAGCCCTTATGACTATCTAAAGCTATTACCACCACCCCCTTTCTCTAGGCACATATGTCACGACGTAATTTCTTAATCTGGCATGTCTAGCAAATCTATCAAGAGGAGTGAACTCCCCTTTCTTATCTGATCAAACCTCTTTTGATATATGTAGGACGGAATTCGCCCCTCCTCAACTCTCACCAGGTGACACACCCTCACCCTCCCCT
>JADKLZ010005243.1:13693271-13711563 GCA_021533235.1 Biomphalaria straminea | reverse complement strand
TATGGGGTGTGTGGCTCCAGCCCCTGACCTTACTATGGGGTGTGTGGTTCCAGCCCCTGACCTTACTATGGGGTGTGTGGCTCCAGCCCCTGACCTTACTATGGGGGTGTGTGGCCCCAGCCATTGACCTAGCTTACTATGGGGTGTGTGGCCCCAGCCCTTGACCTTTACTATGGGTGTGTGTGGCCCCAGCCCCTGACCTAGCTTACTATGGGGGTGTTGAGGTGAAGAAAGGAACACTTTAGTTTCATTACTTGAAACTTACTTAAGCCTAACAATGCAAACATGCATAGTCCATTTCCAAATGTAAATATTATACATTTTGTTTTAAATTACCCAAAAAAATGAAATGCGTAAATAACATCAACAATCATCTTTTTAGCAGTTTAATGTGTCTATACAAAAAATTTTTTTATTGTTTTTTTTTTTTTTGTTTGGAGGGGGGGTTGACAACCTGAGCTAACCGCACAAGATTACACTGACCTTAGTTAAACTACTGGCCATGTGGTAAACGAGCTGGTTATTCTATTATCATCGCTATTATGCATAGAATGTTAACTTTCTTATAAAATGGTTAGAGCTGTTTTTAATATCAGGGCTCACCTCCTCCCTTCCTCCGCCCATCTTTGCTGAAGTCCTGACTTGAAGTAGTGTAGAAGTAGTGTAGAAACATACAACATATACAAATACAACATATACAAATACAACATATACAAATACAACATATACAAATACAACATATACAACATATACAACATAAACAACTATTACAACATATACAACTATTACAACATATTTTTCAATTTCTAGTTTTAGTTTCTATCAATACTTTCTTCATAGTTCATAGGTAGAATATGCTGAAAGTTGAATGCGTAGTTATTTGGAAATTATTTAAATTAGCAGCAAAATCGACGCACTATCCGACTATTGCGTTCGTAAGTAATATGAGTTCTATTCTATTAGTGTGATTGTTATGATTATGCAATGCATACCTCCATTTCTGTTCAGGTTTTAAATCTTTAAAATCAAGCTCATCAATTAAGAAGTTTTACATATACATTGTTCTCGTTGATGCAGATGTTTAGTCGCAGGACTTATAAACACATAATAACAAATATCAGGTGGCCGAGCCTTGCTCGGTTAAATAATTTTATATACCCGAAGTCATTTTTGGATTTTTTTTTTATAATTACGAAAATGAACGATTGGATAAAGACTACTAATTCGAAAAATTTCTTTAGTATTCTGTTTGTTCTATATGTAAATTGGTACGTTCAGACATTTAATTTTGGAATTAGTATATTCAATTATGGCTTTAGTACGAAACTTCGAGTGACGCAAATTTCTACGTTATTGGGGAAAACTTCAAAGACTTTCTTACAAGCCAATAATAGTAGGCCTACGATAGTTTTACGCTGTCTAGACTGTAAGAGGACTTAAGAGACTTGATATTTAATCGCCATGTACAATTACATATAGAACAAACAGAACACTAAAGAAACTCTTCAGATTATTTTACGGGATATGTGCCCTGCTCAGCCAGACTGTAAGACTATAAGAAGTTCATACCGGCTTTTGCCATCCATCTATCCCAGTGGTGCTACTGGTGCTACAGCCCATGGAAGGATATGGCCTGCTTTTACACATCCCTCCATTCAGATATCTTCTAGGCCTTTCGTCACCACACCCTAACCCCAAGTTTTTTACTGAGGTTTATAGTTAAATCATAAGTGGCTGCAGCGTACGCAAACTCGTTGACCGCTTAGAATATTGTGTGTTGGTTTCCTTTTCGAGTCGATGTGAAGCTCGAAGTCGCAGATCCTCAAGTTTCCTTAAACGCTCCTCAGAATTTTCTAGCTTAAAGATATTACTAATGATTGCATTTGCTATAGCTGAAGATGCTCTGGGATTTATCGTATTTGAAGACTGATGAGTCACTGGAGACAGGCAATTTATCGAGGTTGAAGGCTGGTGAGTGACTGAAGACTGGCAATTTATCGAAGTTGAAGAATGGTGAGTGACTGAGGACGGGCAATTTATCGAAGTTGAAGGCTGGTGAGTGACTGAAGACAGGCAATTTATTAAAGTTGAATCCAGTTCATTTAAAATCAAAGAAAGGCGAGGGACTTTAGCTGGATCAGCGTCATCGTTTCCTTCTCTTGAATCTTGGTTGAAGTTGAATAACTGGCGTTTTCTTGGCCGCGACATCTTCCTAGTAGCAATAGTTTAAATTGTTTTTTTTTATTTTAAAACAATACAATTGGTATACTATATTATACTACTGAACATTAAAATTACGAATAATAACGTTATGTCAATAAAATATTAACTTCACGTCAATAATAATAATAATAATAATAATAATAAAATTATTATGTTTATATAAATAATGTTTGTCTAACTGAATCTATATAAATTAGACCTTCTAAAAAAAAACAAAGATTTAGATCGAACAAAATTATAATAATATTTGTCTTCTATAAATTTAGAGTGGAATTGGCAATGCTGTTACATCTAGATCTAGTCTAGGAAAAAAAGCGATTGAAATCTGGCTGAAATCCTATAGCTCAGACGTAGACGTCTAGATCTATTTGTTTTCTTCTAGAAATTACAACAGAAAACCTATTAGATTATTATTAGATCTCTTCAACGCCGCAAACCTCCTGCTATTAGGGAAGAATAACGGCGAGCAACATGGCGGTTTTTTCGACGGAGAACTGAGAATCTAGTTGTAAGTCTAGAATCAAGACCTAGATCTAGACGTAGATTGTTTGTTTGTTGTTTTACATGTTTCGGATGTTCCTTCAGAATTGAAGATAGTTACTTCCTAGTCCAAACCTCCCGCAGGACGACGGGGGATGGGAGCGGGCAGGGTTTGAACCCGGGACCATCGATAAATCCAAACGACAGTCCAGCGTGCAAACCGCTCGACCAGGCAGACATCCAGATTCCAGATTCGGCGTCCATATCTTTCTTTTCGGCCTACATTATATATATATTAAAAATATACAATTAATCAAATTCTTATTTTAACGTGCCTTATAATAAAGGGATCAAGCGATTAATTTGTAGAAACACTTGGAAACACTTGAGCGTCTTCAGATAACCACGTGCTTGATTGATGTTCACTGTTTTAAACCTTCAACTACGGTGCGCAAAAGTTGTCTATTCATTCATTCAAACGCGATAAAACTTGTTGCAAAGAAATGCTTTAGTGAAAGGCTGTAAGCCAGTGACGTAGGAGGTGTACTTTTTTTTTTTTCATTTCTTGCTGTGAGCCTAGTGACGTAGGGGGTGTCAAGTTTTTTTCCCTTTGACGTCGTGGGAAAAAAATTTCATTCATAAATTTTCCATGTCATTCATAAAACCTTCAAACCAAAATAAATTGTTCGATAATGAGACATTTTTCAAACCGATATAACGGTCAAACTCGAGTTTTCCCGATGTGGCCAATGAGTTGAGAATTTTTTTCTCACTAACATTTAGATACGTTGAAATTTTAAAGAAAATCGTTAGAGCCGTTTTCGAAATAAAAGAAAAATATATATATATATATATATATATATATACAAGAATTGCTCGCTTAAGAGTATAGGATTTCTGCCTTGAGCATAGCCTTTTCTCAGTCTATTCAATAGCGCGCACCTTCTGCACTATCTCAGATTGCGGTGTGCATGCTTCTGAAATTCTATTTTTATTTTTTTCAGCATTTTTTTTTTCTTGCAGATGTGATAGAATGGATAAATAGTATTACGTAGACGTCGGAGATAAGTAAATTATTATGTTTTTGAATGTAGAAATTTCGGGGGTTTCTCCTGGTAGTTAGTTGCCATAACAACAAACTTCACTAGGAACACTTTAGCATGCCGGCATTAGATATAGAATATAGATTGAATAGATTAAAAATTAAATTAAATAGTTTCAAACGTAGTTGAGGCGCGCCTTACATAAATTCATTAGATAGCTTTAATCTTAAATAAATTAATATAATTTAAAATAGATTAAATGGCTATAAACTAAATTTTGTAGAATAGATTTAAACTTAGATTAGGCATTAAAAAACACGGATGAACTCACTAGATAGATGCGCTCTTAGGGTAGAACTATTACAAAACAATACACTAGGTAGACACGTGATTAGAATAGGGCCTACACGTGCAATCTAACACTATACTGATATAACATTAGTGTAGCCTTACACTCACTAGTTGTAGATCTAGATAGAGACAGAACCATGCAAACCTTCAAAACACGAGACTAAAAAAAAAAAGAGCTGAGAAGGGCAGGTCTGTAAGCTGGTGGGAGGTTGTTCGCGGTCTGTGGGATTGGGTGAGGGCTCATTTGGGGTGGGTTTAAATGGGTGAAAAAAAATAGGGTTACCCGTGAGCTGGTAAGCTGTTTTAAAATCATAATAATAATTTTAATTTATGAAAAAAGAAATATACTAAATATCCAAACCACTGTATCATCTCAATCTTTTCTCACGCTTTTTCTTTCCCTTTGTTTCTATCCATCTCTTCTTTCTCTCTCCTCTTACCCTTTCATTTTTTTTCTCTGAAACCTCTCTTTTTTTTATTTTTTTTTCTCTGTAACCTCTCTTTTTTTTTTCTCTGTAACCTCCCTTTTTTTTTTCTCTGAAATCTCTCTTTTTATTTTTTTTCTCTGAAACCTCTCTTTTTTTCTCTGAAACCTCTTTATTCTCTGAAATCGCTTTTTTTTCCTCTGAAACCTCTCTTTTTTATTTTTTTTCTCTGAAACCTCTCTTTTTTTTCTCTGAAACCTCTCTCTTTTTTCTCCGTAACCTCTCTTTTTTTTTTCTCTGAAACCTCAATTTTTTTTTTTAATGTTTTCCCACTTTGAAATTGCAATTCCAAAATTTAACATGGAACAGCCCTCTTTTTTTTTTCTTTCTTTCTCAATCCGATCTCACAAATGAGATTGGACCATAGCGCTCCGAGCATGCTATAAGCAAGAAAATTTCCGGGCTAATTACTGTATTGCCTCCAGCCTGCGCTGAGTATTTTTATAGTGATAATCGGCTCGCGCAGACCAATACCACTCTTTAAGCTTAAAGCAAGAAAGTAGCGCTATATACAAGCTATAATAATAATAAGTTAAAACATCTACTTCTTATAAGGCTGGATAAATGTTAGTAAGCCAGTCTGTGAACTATAGAAAATCAAGATTATTTTATCCTCTAAATTACAGAAGATAAAAGAAGATAATTACATCTTACACATTTCATGTGTCATTCTAGTCATGCATGTTAGTCAATGACTTTAAACTCTGTTAAGTCGTTGGTTTTCCTGGCTGATTCAGGCAACCCATTTCCCGTTCAAAACTTTATTTTTGGCAGCGATTCTATTATTTAGTATTTTTCGTTCCTGCCTCTCTGTCTTTCTTATCACATTTATCACATACAATATCAGCATGTGAGTAATTTTGTGTCTGATGCAGAAGTCATTCCAGAGAAACTGTTTATTAAACTAAGGAAATCTAAATATTTCACTAAATTAGACCTAACGAACTTTACTGGCAAGTGCCCTTAGAGGAGAGTAGTAAGCAGTACATAGGGTTCCAAGTACCCAATGCACACTATCAATTCAAAAATATTTCCTTTAGTTGTAAACAGCACTAGTTTCTTTACAAAAATAAATGCGTGGAGTGCTAATAGGGCTTAGAATAAGTTGTTTGTTATTTTAATGATTTTTGTGTATATGATGTACAATGAGACAATGTAATGTAAATTCTTCGATTGAAGACATTTATATTTCTAGTACATTGTAACCATTTCTTCTGAATTTTTTTTCTTTTTCTTTTTTTTTTGTTGTATATGTAGTAGATAATATGATAAATAATTTTACTTTGACGTCCGGGGAGAAGTGTGTTATTTTATCCTTGACTGTAGAAATATCGAGGGGAATAGAAAAAGACAGTGTTCACCCTGATTGTCAAGTGTGCACTATTTCTTCCGATGTTAACCTTAATTGTTAAAAAGTGAGTTTAAAAAACAAAACTATGAATTTATAATTGATGAACTCCAGCGGATATACTACAATATACAATGTATGTGAATATGAACTGTTCACAACTTCTCATTAACCTTCACTACTTAACAGTATTGTAGGGTTGGGATGGGAATGCCTAATCTGTCTACTGGTACACACATAAACACAATCAGTGAAAGCTATAAACAATTTTGGTTCTTCGTTCTTTGTAAAGAACATGATAAACTGTTCTTGTTTCGCTAATGCTCCTATATCTGCAACTATGACTCTATAATTTATGAACTCCAGCAGGTATATTACAATGAACAGTGTATTTAATCTTGAACTATGTACAACACCTCAATAACCTTCACCGCCCAGCAGTATTATATGGTCTGGATGTGGATAAGTTAACCTGTTTGTCTTGTGTGTTACTGTAAACGAATATATAATCTGAATAAAAAAAAAAAAAAGCAAATTACACTAGGTACACTTTAGAAACGGCCGGCCCTAGATTTTTTTTATAAAAAATTAAATTTACATAATAGATTTAAAAGGTAGTTTAGGCCCGCCTGAAAAAATGAATTAGATAATCTTAGATTAGATAGCTAAGAATCAATTTAAATATCGATTTTTTTAAATACAGAATCTATCTCTAAAAAGTAAATTTCTAGAAAAGAATAGGATTAAACTTAGAATAGGTATTAAAAAACACTGAGAAAAACACTAGATAGATATAATTGGAGTAGAATTGCCAAACAATACACTAGGTAAGCTTGTAGACCTCCATTTTGGTCGCTGCAGTGAGCTTCTTGGTTTTCCCAAACTCTTGGCTTGAGTCTAGCGAAGGTCGATGCAGCCTTCCCTATGTTTTTTTTTTAATCTCATCCTTGAGCGAACGGGTCTTCCCGGCGTCTTTAAAGCCCTCAGACAATTAAATTTGTAATAGATCTAGACTAACAATAGAAATATTTGACCAATTGTTTCAGCTTGTAACTTTTTGAATACCCATGTTTTCATCACTTGTCTGTTGGGAAAGGGATGTGGATAAAGAAGTGGGTGAATGTCATCGGGCCACCAAAAGAGTTTTATTGCTATTTTGTTTTGAAATAACTAGTGGTCAGTGAAGCAGGTGACGTAGAATGGATTCACATAATGGATAGTTCACCGGTGTGGTCATCACAATTTAAATACAAAAGTGTTTGTAATCTATCACATCAAATGTCAGGTGGCATCCTCATATTTTGCTTATTTTACTCATTACTAAATTGCAAAAGAATTTATTTTTACTGGTTCTTGAACTCGATTTCCTGTAGTCGACAGTCTATAGCTCTATCCCTCATCCCTTTCGCTCTTAGCATTTAAAAGTGCTTTGTCGGCCCGTCCACCTCTTTGTTTTTTAGGTAGGTGGTTGGTGGCTTGGATTCCAACATAGTGCGTGCAGACAGACTAAGTACCCTATCCCTAACCTCTTTTAGAAAAAACATTTACGACGTCACAAGCTTTGTGGCTGTAGTAACTTTTCACAGTAACACTCGACTTATAAATCGATAAAATGAAAGAAATCTGATCAAGCCGAGAGTCAACAATGATCTCAGGACTTTATTTTAGTCTCCGATTAAACGAAAGCCTACAGAAATGTGGGAGGTCAAAGGCTGAACAAAAGATGCAGGAAGAAATAATTCTAATGACCTGTTTAAAAAGTTCTTTTCTTGCTTCACTTCGGATCTCCCTCCGTTCATTTCTCTGATAATTAGGTCCCGCACCTCTCACGCATTGCCTGCTCTTGTTTAGTTCTCTGGTTTATTGTTTAACTCGTAATTAGGAGAAGGGGAAGTAATGAAGCAAGTGACCGCATCAATTACTCCAGGAGTTTATGTTTATGATTTATGAGTATGAGAGAGGGCTGAAGAAAGGTTGCGTGCTATAGCCACGACAAAGTGGTACTAAAAAAAACTTGAGTCAAGCAATTAACTCTTTAAGTCTTAACCTAAATTGGAGAGTAGATTTTCTTCTTTCTTTCTCTTGGAAAGTCCAAATTGTGTGTGTGCAGTCCTTGGTTGATTTTGTAAAACAACATTTTTATGCAACTAATAGGCTTACAATAGATTTATTCATCGGGCCAATCAGCTTACTACGTATATTACAATGCTAAGTAATTAATTAACTTATGATATATTTTGAATTTGTGTTTGTCTTTTAGTGTCAAGCGAGATGCATACACATACAGTCATACAATTTCCTAACTAACGATACGTTGACCAGATATACGTAAAATAGTTTTTTTCTTTCCTACTCACACCTTTGTCATAGAAAACAAGGTTACAAAGACAGTTTGTGTGGAAACACAAACTTAAATCGGCCCCCTAAGTGATCCACCCAGGCAGGTTTCAATATTTTCAGAAGGAACATCCGAATAAAATTATATCAAAGACAAATGACAAATAAGAATACAGATAGAAGGTTGACAGATCTTATGTAGTGCCCTAGCGGTCCAGCAGATCAAAGGATAGGTGTAGGTGAAAGTTATGTTAGATGTGAATCTGGACTGACTGATGTAATGTAATTGATTTTTTAAAATATATAAGTGATTCGCTGATTCAATTTCTTTATTCCTTAGATAGCAAATTCTTCTATCTTTGAACAAAAATTAACTTAAAATTAAATGAAATTTATAACATTATTAATAGTCTTAAATTAGGTTTGATTTATAATGCATACTAATTAGGTTTTTATCTATAAAAAAACTGTTTGCATAAATGATTTTTAAAAATTAGATTTTGAGCTTTTAGAAAAAAAGTAGCCGTTGCATCAGAACTTTGAATGATCTATATTATCGTGATGTCAGATTTTCATTTTCTCTTTTACTTTCTGAGCACTAAACGGGACGGACGGACAGACAGACAGACAGACGGACAGACAGGCCACATAAAACTAATAGCGTCTTTTCCCCTTTCGGGAGCCGCTAAAAATTGAATCATTAATCTTGACACATTTTCATTATCCTATCGAGCTGATATTTTTCAGATAAATTTGTGCTCATTCCCGACCTTAGGCCACTGCAACCTATGCGGACACAGTGGGACCCGCAATTTCATAGGTCTCACGCTATTTCTAGGTGTAAATTATTAAAATGAATCATTACTTATAACAAGCTTCCCGCGGTCTCCTGGTGTTCCAGCAGCTTCTGACAATCTTCTGAATTGCAAAATATAAAAGTGCTGGAAATTTCCTGAAATTAATCAAATCTCATGAGAACTCATAAAAATCTCCAGAAAAATAGAAAAAAATTGTCGCCTACTGGGAAAACAAAAAAGATCCTCTTTAAATGAAGTTTTAACATAAGGCAAACTGCAAAGCTGTACCACGAGACTAGCAGAACATGAAAAATGACAAAGGCATTTAGACGCAATGACTATTGCTGTGAAGCTGGAGCAAGACTAAGTAACACAGAAAAAAAATATTCAAAAAAAAAAAAACAAGCATTGACAAAATTTTTCAAAGTATTCATTTAATCTGAGATGAAAAGTTGGCATCAAGTTTGTTCAAAGACTAGTTACCACTGCATAATTTCCACGCTGTTAGAACGTCATGCTAAGAATTAGAGGTACATTCGTTCTATTAAAGTAATGGTACTGCTGACAACGTACAGCGTGGAATTTACAAAAAAATCTGCATTTTTGATTTAATATGTTATTTGAACATAAAGCGGGAATTTATTTACTTGACGTTTTCAAATTGTACTGGATTATAATATTGCGTAGTAATGCACGTACTTTGAAAAACTACAACTTTCTGACTCAAGGATCTCAAGACAGGGTCTGAAAGTCTTGCATGTATTGCAACTATTAAACAGAGCAATTAGCTCCCTTGTTTTTCAATCATTACCTTTTTTTTTCTCCACCGCCAATCGAAGAACGTCGATATTGCGACAAGGTGGCAGAAATTAGCCCCCGCTGTAAAATGTTTTCTTTTTTTTTTCTTTGTTGCTCCGCCTCTTTGTGCCCACCTGTTTAAATCTAAACTTTTAGTAAACAAAATAAAGGGAGGGGAACTGTGGTAGGTAAAAAAGATAAAGGAGAACAAAAGTGGGAGGGGGGGCGTTAGGGCATATACTTGAATGAGTATCAACTCAGAATTCTTGCTTATTCCAATAAAATAACATTCAACCCCCACACGAGGGCTTGTAACTTTCAAAAAGTCAACTTCTGGCAATAGTCCCTTCTGCCTTCAGAACATTTCACTTCAAAGGGAGATAATTACCTTAACACTTCAGCTTGTGCAGTCACGGGTACCTTTAGGGTTTTTCTTACAATATATCTAGGTATTGTAGATTACCTTCTCTTGTCTGCAGTTCACTTCCCCCGCCACGAGTTCTCGTCAGGCTGATAGTAATCTCGAGGTCTCCCCCCTCCCCCCTTTAGAAATAATTGCAACGTTCCTGCGTCGTCCTAGAGAAGAAAGCACGCTTGAAGATCTCTATCTTAGGTGACTTTGTCCTCACGATTCTCTTCTACCCACAATCCCTCCGCGTTTCCAATTTTGGTCATAAATGTCTCAATCTTCTAATAAAAAAACAGACATTGTACTAGAATGTGATATTTCCTCTTTCTCTGTTGGTTGGGCTGACACGTAGCTTCCCCTTTGCCCTCTTTTGGTTACGTTTTAACAGAACTCTCTAAATGTGGCACATACTTATCAAAATACTTATGTGTATATGTAGACATGGTGTGTTAGGATGGGTGGGGGTGTAATTTGAAGCTCTATCTTTACGCTTAATTGTTACTTTTAATGGAACACGCTCGCACAAGGCTAGTCTCGGAGTGAATGGGAACACTAACCCAAAACTTGTTCGCAAAGACGCTCTAAGCAGAACGAAAAGATCGTAGCTATCTTCTTCTATAAAAAGAAACAAAAAAAAAAAAAACAGCAGTAAGTCAGAGCAAGTGCTTGTAACAATTGACAAATCTTTTTGCACGTCGAAAAGAAATGTTTATCTCGCAAGCTATCATTGTTAGCATTAAATATTAAAAACAAGATTACAAAGGAAGTTTTGTTTTCACGTAAGTCGGCGGCCCCTGTGGGTCCGTTTGTTTTGGTAAGCTTCAAGAGACGAGCATGTAGGTCACATTGGTTACTATAGAGTTTTTTTTTTTCGTTTTGGACAAATGGAACTGGTATAAATTGTCTGTTCTATGCAGCTAAAAGGAACTGCCGATAAAGTCCTGTTTAAAAAATATATGCACCTTATTTTAAAAAAAATTAAAATGCTCGTTTTCGATAAATCAGAAACATCCCTAGCAAACGTAGACCTAATTGTATTATTACATTACTTTGACGAATATTGCTTCGGGTAGAGACAAGTTTCTACAGGGTTGATTGTAACTTTACAGATGTGCTCTTCTATTAGTTAAACGCTTGAAATATTAAAAGTGTATTAGGAACCTTGAAACTAACAAACTGAATGTGCGCGTATTTTTATTGGCTAAATATATATTATGATGTGAACATGATAAAAAAAAAAAACTATTGTTTAAGTTGATTGTAATCACAAGTTTATCAGAATTGAGGACAAATTGAGATCAACAGTGGAGAATAGATGGTGAATAGATGGTGAATAGATGGTGAATAGGGTTGGAGTCAAAATGGAAATCACTAGAAAGATCTGTTCATTATAAACTAAAACAAAAGAAAGCAATCGATGAACAATTCCTAACAGTCGATTTCAATCCACAAGGGATAGATTTTGTGAAAGTTTGTCCCGATATCAAGAGGAGGTGTGGGGGTTTGAATACTAGTAGCAGCACAGGTGGCGGTGCAGAGATAACCACCAACAGAGAGCGATTAGATTGTCATTTATTAACAGGAAGATAAACTCTATTATACCATGTCCAGGGATTACATTTGACAGTGAGATAAGATTCATTTATGTCCCCTTCTATTCTTATTGCGTCTTTAGAGATCCCTTATTGGACAGCCGTGAGTAAAAGGAGTTTAATCTTGACGTGGAGCTAAAGCCTCGGCACCTTGGGCACGCTACGCTTTCTCGTATCTTGTCCATTTATTAACTCAATGAGTTGAGTTGTATCCCCCCACTCCCTCTACCCCCATTAACAGCGAAACAAGGTACAAGACAAACACGTCAGTATTAGATCATATGTAAATAAGTGAGAACATAAAGCCTTGATATGGTGATGTACATTAGTTACACGCAGTAGAAATAAAACCTTCCTACAGGGCACAGTTGTAGGCAAAAGAAGGAGGCATAGAAAGGAAGCAATGGGAAAACAATATCAATGACAGAGGCTCTAATCCTTGCAAAAGACAGAAAGACATGGAGAGAGATGGGCAGAAGATTGTATGTACTGCCCCAGTGGTTCAGAGGACAGGTGAAGTTGAAGAATAAAACATTTAAGTAAAATTATTGGTACTTACACATATCTACAGAACTGATTGATTGATTGGCTGAATCAAAGGCTTGACCAGGTATAACATGTATACGATTCAATACATTTAGAGTAACATTAATATTCACGATTGATATGTAAAAACATCTCTCTATCTTTCATCTTTTCTAATTGTATTTTTAAATGTCCACATTATTCGATTACTATTATTAAATTCCGGAGTCGTGACTTTAAAAAGGTGAATGTCAGAAGCTGCGATTACAAGAAAATGCTGCGACCAGAACCCCACTTTAGGGAGAGCAAGAAGTTTTACCTAGATTCCCAAGCTGAAGACAAAGTTAGAAGGTTTGTTAACGTAAAATTGTTGGTCTAGAAGGAGACACAATTCAACTTTTGAGAACCACTGATTTAGCCTCTAACAATAATCAAACATTTGATCATTAAAAAATGTTTTATATCATAATCATATTTAAAGAAGAACAATCTTTATGCGATGTGGAGAGAGACATTGGGTTGGTACACTGACTTGTCACTGACTCATACTAGAATGTAGAGCTATTTGAAAGTACTTAATGGAATCAATTGATGACTCATACGGCTGAACACCTGCCCAACTTTTGACTTGATTTAAATGTTCTACTTAGATTGTTACAGTTATTACGTCACGCATAGAAATAGATAATACAGGACTCTTCTGAGGATAATGTCGTAAAGCACTCTTCTTGAAACTCTGAATACTAAAGCAAAGAAATAGCCTTTAAAAAAATACATACCATACTATTGTTGTCCTATAGAAAGATTTACTTTTTATTTTTCTTATACTTATAAGTTACTTGCTATCCTGCACAAAGGAAGTTAATTATGTCCATGGGCTTATCTTGTCATGTATTTTCATTAGAGATCGAAACCCTACTATGTCTTTGATTTAACAAACCGCCTCATGCTCATATGGTACTAGGAAAGAAAGATCACTTACAAGAATTTGACCTAACATGGAATACTAAAAGTAGTGACCCGTCAAAATATCGCCGACTAAATATCGCCGACAAAATATCGCCGACAAAATATCGCCGACTAAATATCGCCGACAAAATAGCGCACAATTTACCGACAAAAAAGCGCAATAGAAAATAGCGCAGACTTATAGGATAGGAAAATACGAATGTATGTTATACTATAATCTCAAATCTGCGGCATCTTTCTTTGATCTAAACAGGACTCCGCAGAGTGTGATGTTACATTTTGAGAAGGATGTCAAAATGCAGTTAGCACAGTATTCCCTGCGACCAGACTTGTCGATTGTCTATTCCATCTTGGACAACGTCTCTGGCGTAAAGTACAAAATGAAAATCTTACAGCTACATACCGGGAAGATAAAAATGGACGCATGTTTGTCAAGATGCTGTTAGCCCTTTCATTTGTTCCACCTGCCCATGTAAATACTGCCTTTGAAGAATTAAATGAAGCTCGACCAGATGTTGTATGGAATATAGCATTATGGAAAGTTAGAGATCGTGTTCAGGTCAATCTCCATGAACAAACAATTCAATGGAAGGGTGGCACCATGCTTTTCAACTGTCTATTGACGGTCATCACTCTAATGTCTACAAGTAAATCTCTTACTTCAGCAGAGAGCAGGAGAACACTGAGAACAAGATTCTGAGATCTGAGGTTAAATACTGCAGAACGAAGTAAAGCTGCAAGCAAGACGAAGTACATCCAACTTAACAAACGACATGAAGCTATATTGCCAATGTATGGAGACAAGCCAGTGATGGAATTTGTACGTTACATTCCTTACAATTTAACTTTGTGAAAGTTTGTGTGTGTGTCTGTGTGTGTAAATTTGACAAGTACCTTTGCGTGTTTTCAAAGTACACTTTTTTAGTATTAATAAATACTACATTTTGAAATTATTTATTTTACCTTATTATGAATTTTTTATGTTTATCTAAAGTGTTTCCTGCAAAATGACTGAAAAATTACTATAACATTAAACTAATAAAATATTGTCTCTCTTCTTATTTTATGAAATCTAAAGTATTTCTTTCAAAATGACTACAATGCATTTTTTTGTCGGCGCTATTTTGGCGGTGCTATTTTGTCGGCGCTATTTTGTCCGCGCTATTTTGACGGGGTACCGCAAAGTACCATTCATTAGTCGGCTTATTTTTTTTATTGTGTTTTGGATTTGGCTTTCAATATTAAACAAGAAAAATAAAAAAATAAAATTAAAAAAAAACAAAAATGCACAATTTTAACTCGCTCGAAAAATGGGAAATAGAAGAAAACCGAGTACAATAATTGAAAATGGGAATAATTCTATATATACGTTCATATCTCGATAATAAGCATTTATTTCCCCTTTTGGATATTATGTATGTGTTTCTCGTTTGATATCCAGTTTACTTTTGTTTATATTGATTCATGTTTAGTAAGTTAAGGTTCTATAATGGGTGTGGTAGAAAAAAAATGCAAAAACTAGTACAGACAGATTGAGATAAGCATTGTGCCAAAAAAAAAAGCAATCATTTCTTTCTACTTTATTATTGTAAATATTTGCTGTATAATATATGCACTACATTCTAGTGTCTCATAATCACGGGTATCTATGTCTGCCTTAAACAAATAGTAACAAGAGTACTTCAAATGTAGTCTAATTATTAGTAATCTCTACCGATAACCTTTCAAAATATTCATTTTTTTAATTTAGAAGTTGCCAAAAAAAAGATGGAACTCTGTCAAATCCTAATAAGGTCACAAGACATAAAGAAATTGTTAGATCTGAGGACTGTTTGACGCAGATGTTTCTTGAAGAGATAATGCTGAGATGATGGTGAAGTGATATCACGTGATAAGGTGATATCATCTCATACGGACAGTGACTTGAACTAAGTAACAATAACTACTTGTAAAAAAAATGTCCACATTAAATGTTTCTTTTTCCTTTTAAATAAGTTTCAGATTTAAAACAAACTAACTAACCAACAAAATGTAGTATAGTCATAGATATAGAAATCTGGTCGACAGTAATTGGTTTATTTGGTGAAAGACACATTTGTAATGCGTATAAAAACAATGATCTTCAATTTATTTTGAAAATAGATTGTTGTTAAGTAACAAGATAGATGTTCGCCAATAGTTTCACTGAGCTATGGTCATCTTCTCGTCGCCTGTAATTTCTCGTTACCAGAATTTTCAAATAATTATACTAGTAACTAAGGCTTGTCTTCGAGTCCGAAGATTAATGAGGAAGGCAGTACCGTGGCTATGCCTCCTTAGCTGCTACCTAAATATTTTGCCATATCTATAGCAGGCAAAAATATTGTCCGCCGACGGTTTTCTTTTCATCCTCTACTTCTAACCATGCAGTTGATTTCTTTTGCATTTAGTGTAAAGAGTGGTATTGGCCTGCGTGAGATAATGATCACTTTAATATAAAAATACTCTGCGCAGGCTGGAGGCAATAAAGTATTTTATACAACTAACCCGAACGTTCAAATAAGCTAAACTTAACAAATTTTTTAACAAAAAATTTACCATCTGTAATAATAAGAACATTTATATCTATTACAATACAGAAAACCTTTATTATTACACTAGTACTATAGATGCAGGCCTTTTTTAAACTACCGGTACTTTCTACAGAATTCTGTGCACTTGACCAAATCTATTAGTTGGTCCATTCTATTTCTATTATAGGTCTATGGGTACAGTATGAATGTGAACAAATGAACAAAAATAGTGAACAAGTAACATAAAAAGTTTTTTTTTAAATCAACAATTTCTTCTTTTAAGAGCCACACTACAAAATATATTGCACACTCTCAAATTGTCTTTTAAGGCCTAACTATTGTAAGACAGTTTTCCCTTCTCTCCTTTTGGAATGTTTCCTGGTCGTGTGGTTATGTAGTCATGTGGTCGTGTCGTATGCGCTCTGGACGGTCGTGTTGGTGATATAGGGTTAAGGCCCGCCTTCATTCGCTGCAGTCCTTCGGGAGGTTTAGATCAGGACGTAATAATCTTCAATTCTGAAGAAACATCCGAAACATGCAGAACAAACATCCAGGAAAGGGGGTGTTTGAATGCAAGACATAGAAAACCAGGCAACGTGAACAAAAACCCAAAAGATCAGGGAAAACGTTTGAAACATGGATAAAGTTAAAAAGTAGACACAACGTTTTACTCTTTACCCATCCCTTAAGTCTGTTGGACCATTGGGGCACCAAGCAAGATTCGCCATTCCTCTCTGTCCTTAGCCCTAGTTAGAACCTCATTCAATGGTATGGCCGTCCATTCTTTTATGTTGTCCTCCCATCGCATTTTCTGTCTGCCTCTTCTTCTTTTTCCTGGTACTGTTCACTGAAGGAAGGTCTTTGCGAGCCTCGAAGATCTTGTGATATGGACATAGATTTTTGGCTTGCGTATTTTTTACGATAGTTAGCAGGTCATCATTGGCTCCAACCGCTGCAGTAACCCTGTCTCTAATCTTTTGTTTTGTAATGCGGTCTTTAAATTTGACACCTAAGATCCTTTGTAGCATTTCAATTCCATTGCTAAAATCCTCCTCTCTAGCTCTGCAGTCAGCGTCCAAGATACAAGCATATAAAAATGAGACACAACGACCGGTAATGTCAAAAAGATTTCGATTACATAACCTAAAAATATTTGTGTTTAATTAAAGTCTCTCAATTGTAATCTTGAATAAATGCGCCAATCTAGTTCGTATTACACATCATGTTATTAGACAATAGATTACTTGGACTATTTAAAATAATTGTATTATTAATACAAAATTGCTCTTTGAAGGAAACGATCTAAAATGGAAGTTATAATTATAAGTCCAAAAAAGTCAAGAGGTCATTTTTAACAGTTCCACATTTTCAACTAAGCTGACTATATCACTATGACACTATTAATACTTTATCGTCATCTTTTGTTTTGAAGTTCATCAACTCATTGAAAAAAACTGATATATTTGTAATAGGTTTTGCAGTTCGTTGAGAGGACATTGAGGACATTTAGGGCCAATCAAACATTCTCGAGACAGATAAGATGGCTTCTTTCCAGAAAGCTAAAATGAGATCCAGCATACACAGATTGGTCATCTGTCTCTTGTTCAACTCACTTGACACGACTCATCAGCAATCACCTGGTGATCTCTAGCAAGATAAGCAACTTTTTGGGGTACACAAAATCGTGGACATAGAGCCAGAAACTTATCGATACTTAACATTATCAGTTCTACCTTAGGTACAAGCCTACTTTAAGGTTTCCACACTAAATAGGATGAAACGAACCTTTGAAGAGTTCAAATTATATAACAATAGCAGTGATCGTTTTTAGTAGCCCCTGAAAGGGGAAAACTCGCTGTTAGTTTGTGTATCTGTCTGTTCGATTTTCCGTCCGTACAGTTTAGATCTCATAATTTAATACATAATATATTGAAAATCGGATATCATGTTAATTTAGATCTCTTAAAGTTTTGATGCAACGGCTACTTTTCTCTTTTCTGAAAGTGAAAAGATTATTTGTTTAAATTAGTTATGCATTTTTTTTTCTTTAAAATATACTATTTTTAAATTATCTATTATTTATAGTAAAAAAGGGGAGGCTATATTTATAAAGAAGAGAATTTGTCTGCATCCTTAAACACGTTTATGTAAACGGTTTTATTTATATCTAAAAAAAAAAGTAATATATAAACAAGATTACAAAGAGAGTTTGTGTCATACACAAACTCTCTTTGTCGCTGCTAAAAGTTCATTTAAAAAAAGTATATCAAAGATAAACGACAGAAATATACATCTTCCGTGCTTTGATCTCTCAACGGGGGCCGCCTCTGAGTTTTTGTATCACACAAACTCTCTTTGTCGCTGCTAAAAGTTCATTTAAAAA
>JADKLZ010005243.1:13666757-13680869 GCA_021533235.1 Biomphalaria straminea | reverse complement strand
CCATAACATCCTAGCCATAACATCCTAGCCATAACATCCTAGCCATAGCATCCCTCAGAATACAGAAAATGGCAGCGGGCAGGGTTCAAACCCAAGATCATCAAAACCACAGAAAGACAAAGAAAGAGCGCATACCAAACAGTAAGAAATAGCATGAAAGAGCGAAAAATAGAAAGAAAAAAAAAGGGGAATAGAGAGAGAGAAGAGAGTACGTTAGAACGTCCACATCATCGCCTGTTCTTTTTCTTAAACCCCAATTCCCAGCCATCATTTATTGACACATAAACAGGTCCCAAATGGTGTTGACCCTCCCTGACGCCATGAATGGACGGCGACTTTCCTTCAAATAAAACCGCAAGCGCCTCATTGGGTGTAAACGATTCTCAAGTGGACAATGGCGTGAGGGATGCGCGCGCCCTAGTCTCTTGTCTTAAGCATGCGCCAAGGAAACGAGAGTTGAGCTAAAAATAAAAGGGAGGCAGCACCTCGCTGCCCACGAGTAGAGAACGCGCCCATTTAAATGAAAGTTTGGCCATTTGAGGGGATTTGTTGAAATGGCATTCTTCAATTCTAGTACATGCCATGAAAGTCGATACCTACCAATTGACCAGTATTTCACATAGCAAATACTAACTGGGAAAACATGGGATAGGTTTTGGCCGGTATGGCCGGTGAAAGTTTAGATGGAGTGGGCTACTGCCAACTAATCTAACTCTAGTGTTGTTATCAAGCATTTACAATATTAGGAGAAATGATAAAACAAAGATAACAATAATAATAATTCTCTGCACCAGAGAATGAATAGTAGTTCTTTTCTAACATAATAATAATTCGCCAATCATGCTCTCTCTCTCTCTCTCTCTTTCTCTCTCTCTCTCTCTTTCTCTCTCTCTCTATATATATATGTTTTTCTCTTTCATTAAATTTTCTGTCAAAGCACAATACTGCTGAGGACTAGCCACAACACCAGAAAATTCCTCAGTGGACAATTAAAAAAAAAAACTACAATGAATTTTGTTTCCCTTTAAAGAGTAATCCAGTACTAGAGAATACAAATTAATTCATTTCTGAAATATTACTGTCATCGTCACTATTATTACTATTATTATAAATCCCATTAGAAATTTCCATCTAAAGTGAAACGAGTGTTGATACGTTTATCGTAAAAAAAAAAAGGAACGACAATGTAAACCTTATCTTCTAACTGAAGTGACTGATGAAGATAACAAACATGATACCATTCCCAATGCTTATACCAGACGAAGGCCAAGTTACCAACGACTTTGCAGACAATTTCGTGATATTGAAAATTCCGAGGAATATTTTTTTTTTATTTTCATTGTGCAGTACTGCTGCAGATCTGGTATTATCAGAAATAGAGACAACTTAAAGAAGTACCTTTGAAGTATGTGTGTGTGTGGGGAATTCCTGTTATGTCCTTACTTTGTCTTTATAATGAATACACCAGATACACGAGGAGGCACAAAACCCCAGTGCAAAGCCCTCAGCCCCTGGATGACAAAAGTGGTCATCATCGAGCCACGATGGACGAACTATAGATAGATATTGATCACAAGAGAACTAAATGTACTGATGGAGTGAGGAACTTAATACCTTTGACATTCGTCTATTCCTTTGGCGCGGACATTTTCAAAAATTCAAAATCAGAATTAAGTCCTGTGCGAGGCTCCTCACCGATCGGAGGCTGTAGGCTGCTACTTAGTTTGCTTGTGCCTAAATTCAAAAAATTAAAAGTTTTCACTTCCTTTTACGTTGAAATTTTAGCTACGCCCTTGATTTTGTTGAGCTGCCGAAAAATAAGAGAAACATTTGAGACTGAGTCAATGATGAGACAAAAGTGGATTTTTTGAAGTAAATGGATTTAAAGTCAGTGGTATGAGAATAATTGACTGATTAGGATGATGAATGTGTGAATGTATGAGTGAGTGAATGAGTGAGTGACTGAGAAGAAAAGAATTGCTAATCATTCAAGTTTCTCTAAATAAAATTCAAGAATCCAATTCAACTCGCCTTCAGTTGCTAGTTCTGCAAACTTCCGGTAGGTGGCGCGTGCAGCTCCAGCCCACTCCTGTTGTTTTAACGGTGTCAATGCATCCACCGGGGGGCGTTGATTAGCCGCTGTCCCTTAACTAACTTGACCTCAATGAACTTCACAAAACTGAATGACCTTGGCGACGCTTCAATCGAAGAAATAAAAAAAAAAATTCATCCATTGCAAGACGTGTTTAAACAAGAAACCTCTGTTCCTGCAAGCAGTAGCCAATAAGGAGGGGGGGGGGAATGCACTAAAAAAATGGCGTCCAGGGGAAGAGTGAGCGAAGCAGACCTCTTGTAAAGCAGGGAAGGGCAAGTTGCAGGTCACGTCTGGTCACGTTTTCATGTCAACCAATACGTCATGAGATATCTGTCCGTCTCTCCTCTGAGTGGACGCCGCGAAGTGGACAAGGAAAAAAAAATGTCTTCACCTCCAAGGAGAATAAAAGGAAAATGTGAGCCGAAATTAAGCGACCATTTGGCGGCTTTCCAAGTGACGCCATGGTCTCAGTTTTATCAGCTAATTCACGCTTTAGCGACTTGCATGTATTTGCTTTTGAGCAATCAGGGGGCCAGATTTGTTTGCTGGCCCAGAGAAGGAAACCGAACACAAAAATGTTAAGCGGAACAAAGTCTTCTTTTCCGGAACGCAGCTTGGCACACACAGTGGTGATAGCAGGGATTGATTAATAAAATATGCAACAGAAGTTGGGATCAAATTCAACGTCTTTTTTTTTAACGTCCCACCTCTCTCTCTTTTTCATTCTCTCTCTCTCTCTTCTCTCTCTCTCTATTAATCTTTCTCTCTTTCTCTTTCTTTTTTTCTCCTCCCTTCTCTCTCTTTTCTCTCTCTCTCTCTCTCTCTCTTTTAATCTTTCTCTCTTTCTCTTTCTTTTTCTCTCCTTCCTTCTCTCTCTTTTCTCTCTCGTAATCTTTCTCTCTCTCCTCCCTTCTCGATATTTTATAATCTCTCTCTTCTCTCTCTAATTTTCCTCTTTCTCTTTCTACTTCTCTCTCTTTCTCTGTCTGGTATTCTTTCTTTAATGTCTGCATTAAGTTATGGGTTTATTCTGATGAGAAAGAGAAAGGGAGAGAGACAGAGAGAGAGAAAAAAGAAAGAGAGAAAGAAACAATAGAGAAGGAGAGAAAAAGAAAGAGAGGGAATGAGAGAGATGAAGAGAGAAATAGAGAAAAGGAGAGAGAGAAAGAAAAGGAGAGAGGGAAAGAAAAAGAGAGAAAGAGAGAGAGAGAGAAAGAAAGAGATCGAGTGCAAGAGATCTAAGGAGAGAGAGAAAGAGAAAGACTGAGAGAAAGAAGGAGAGAAATAGAAAGAGAGAGAATGTGAGAAAGAAAGAGAAAGAAAGAGAGAGAAAGCCTTAAGTACTGTCAACTGATGACATACATTACATTGCTTGACGCCATCAGCTCATCAATGTTTGAGTTTCTTATTATCTCTATTTATTCTAAACACTAGTCCACTGGTTCTCTTATTCAAGTGTTCCAACAAGCCTCGCACTGGCATCTCTGACATTCACTTGTTAGTCTTCTGTTCCTCACTTCACACTTATGTAGATCTCATTGAAACAAAGATTTTATTGCCCTGAGAGTCTTCTTTTATCTTACATCAGACGCAAATCATGCTACCTGAATTATGCTACATTAATTATGCTACCTTAAGCGTCATGCCTTAATTATGCTACCAGAATCACGATACATGAATGATGCTACCTTAATGATGCTACCTGAATCATGCTACCTGAATCAAGCTACCTGAATCATGCTACCTGAATCATTCTACCCGAATCATGCTACCTGAAAAAGTCCTGAATCATGCTACCAGGGCCGGTCTTAGGCCACTGCAACCTATGCGGCCCCGCGCTTTTAAAGGTCCCGCACTAATTGAAGGTGTAATTATTCAAATGTAAAATAAACGCAAAAAATTCCTGGAAATGTCCTGAATTAATAAAAATCTCCTGGAAAATATTCAAAATTGACAATTGTGGGTGTAATTCATTGCGGAAAACGCCAATCGTACGCGCGAAAATAAAATGTAATAATCGAGCGAGTTTTTACCATAATCGGTAGTTCGAATACTTTACTTACTTTTACAGTCAATGGCATATAAATATGTCATTGGTAACAAGGTTCGTAAAGTACAGATCGCATACTTTAACTTTGTAAAGAATGAATAAATTCAAAGTCGAATTTTTTTTTCTTTTGCAAAATCTTAATTTTTTTTCTTTTTATCCTTATTCCCTACAGACTAGGCCCCACGCAATCAGTTTCGAAAAGGGCCACGCAATTGCTAGGACCGGCCCCGCTCGCTACCTGAATCATGCTAAATGAATGAGAGTGTTCAATCGTTCAAATTAGCAACTCCTGTCAAATCTAACCAGAAATAATACTGTTCACTTCTAAACTCTACACATTTTTTTTATTTTTTTTAAAATTCTTCAAAACTTTTTCAAGGGATATTCTATTCTTCTACATCGTCTTCTTCTTCTTCTTAAAAAAAAAACGATTTTATAAACAATGTTACAAAATTGATATTAACATTTATACGAGATTTTTTTTTTCGCGTCTTTTTTTTTTCTTGTGTCCTCTCTCGGCCACGGTCTGTTAGTCACGTGACAAGCGTGGCGATGAAGATTCTGGAGAGTGTTGCTGAGAGTTTGGCCTCCAGCTGTGCGCCTCTGTGGCGGTGCAACACGAACTTTTCGGGAAGAAATAGCATGCAGAAAGTAATGGTATGCATGGAGGAAAAGTTGAAAAGATTTTGGGAATTTATTATTTTTTTAAAAGTTCCTTGAAGTGCACTCGATGTTTGCGCATTTTGGGGGAAAAAGTCTTTATAGTTTAGGAGAATCTCTTCTTTTTAAGTCTCATCAGTCTTTCTCCTCTCTCTGCCTACCTCTCTCTCTCTCTCTCTCTCTCTCTCTGACTCTCTCTCTCTCTAGCACTTTCTTTCTATCTCTCTCTAGCTAACTCTCTCGGTTACTTTCCTTAATAAGATTTTAAGAAAAAAATCTAAATACCAAGATAATTGGACAACCCCCACACACACACACAAAATAACACATCTTTCCAGGCTTGAAAAAAAACCCCAGACACAAAACATTGACAACAAATACCAGAGTTTTACCAAGAACCTGATTAATCTTCGGTACTTACTTGTGGCTCATAAATGATTACTCATACCTCCCATTCCCCTACCCTTCCATACCTTTTATGTCTACGTTATATCAGTATACCGAGTGTCTCTACAGTTACAACTCTAAAGAGTTCAAACATTAAAACTGTCATTGAAGAAGGGCTGGATTGATGAAGTTCCGATGATGTACATTATGTAGACCGTCTTCTTGATTGAAGTAGCATCTTATCGCAGAAGTTCAAAATATCATCTATTGAGATTACCTCCCTCCCCCAGATAGACCGCCTCTCTTTCAATAGTTATTAATAGATATGTTGGATAATTAATTGTGTTAATGTTTATTCTTTCATTTTGCACTAAAAGCCACAATTTAGACTGACAATATCAAGTATAATAAAGGGAAGCTACCCCCTTCAGACCTTACGATTCCAGAAGAAAGATGAACTTCAAGCCATATGTTTGTATTAGCGACTCTTTACGTTTGTAACTTCAAGTCATATGTTTGTATTAGCGACTCTTTACGTTTGTGTTGGTTGTTTGTGTTGGTTGTTTGTGTTGGTTGTTTGTGTTGGTTGTTTGTCTTACAGTTGTTCTACATGTTTCAGATGTTTCTTCAGAGTTAAAGAGAATATACTTCCTGTCATAGTTTTAGTGTGTCTATTACACTTCCTAGACTAAATGTTCCGCAGGGTGACAGGAGATGGCAGTGAGCAGGGTATGATACCTATACAATCTTCTATTTTCATAAGTGCTTTCACTAGCGGAGTGGTCTGTCGGCTTAACGAGCCATGAGTTCGAATCCATCTCATTACCCCCCCCCTCCTTTTTTTTTTTAGAAATGCTTTTAAAAAGTGTGTATAGTAAACAATCCCCCAAATCTCCCTTTCTTCACCCCCCCCCTTTCTCATGTTCCCAACTGGTCCAGACAAGTGATAGGATCATAGAGAATTGAGAAGGCTAAAATATAAAATGGCGAGTTTGATGCAACGAGTTTTGGATGTTTAGTTATGTGGGCAGGGTGTTCAAAGATGAAGTAAAGCCTCGAGTCACAGGCATGATACGACTCGCAGGCCGTAGACTGAACATAACTTGTGTATTTTATAAAGCTAACAAACAAAATATATCAGAAAAACTGAATCAAGCCATCAAAGTACGCTATTGAAGTTTGATCCCATGAATATATAGGTCAAGTTTTAAATACTGAGGTTTGGGGTGTTTCTAAGTGCTCTCATCTCCCCACTAAAACCCAGCAAAACCCAGCATTGTATTTGTGACATCTACACGTCTTCACAAGTACGCCCTGGTCCTCCCCCTCCCACCACTCATCCCGATATCTCACACATTATCAGCAATGGCGTAGAAAGAAAGACGTTGGACTAGCAGTAGCCCGGTGTTAGAATGAGTGCATCGACCGTTACGTTCATGGTGCACTGAGACAGAAATCCTCATCTATATGAGAAAAATAGCTTTCATAATGTACATAATGGGCTGGCAACTTTTTCTATACATCACAGATATAGGTCAATGAATACCCTATGAACAACTATCTAGGTTTAGCTGGGTATTTTGTGCTTACAAAAACTGTCTAAAAGAAACTCCATTTTTTTTTATTTGTTCACAAATGACATTTTTATAAAACTTGCAAATAATTAAATTCAATGAACGTGGGATCATTTTAATCACAGTTGAATGAATTTATTTGTATAAATAAAATTCAGTTACAAAACTGTCATGTTTATGGATAACAAAGAAATGTTTGTTTATTTATTTTTGTGAAGTAATAGTGACTATTTCATAACGAGAGGTGCCCTTAAGTTCGCTGAAATCATTGTTTAAAATTTTAAAGTACATTTTGTTTTCTTTAGTTTTATTATACAACATTCTGTTGAACTAAAATTGTTAATAAATTTTATAATTGTATAGCTGTTAAAATATAATAGAAAACGAACACCTACTTATCGTAAGCATTGTTATTGCAGTTCTTTATTCTGCCATTTTGTCAGGGGCGTCCTTAGCCGTGCGCGGGGCCCTTGGCGAGTGTCATGTGCGGAGTCCTGAGCCGTAAGGATAAACTATATATATATACCGTACCACATCACGCTAACCGGCTAATCCGTCTCTAACGCTGTAACAAAAGACAGTAAGTCCGCCTTAACGCTATGGGCCTTCCTTATTTTAGTTACAAAACATAGAACATTGCGTAGCCATTGTTGTCTTCGTATTGGCCGCGCTAAGTGCAATATATACTGTATTGTAATTGTTCTGCATAAAGAAAATCCTTCAACTTAAAAAAAGTTTAAAAATTACTCCCATGGCCATAGCCTATTGGGAAAAAAAACACATAAGCGTAAGCAACCAATCCATATATTTTGTTTCGTATATTAACATCGACATCCAATCGGATTTTATTCGGAAAATGTGTGGTGATGAAGTTTGTGACAATAAAATCTCCGATCACAGGGCCCCTCCGATCGCGGGGCCTGGGGCAGCTGCCCCACTTGCCATCCCCTAAGGCCGCTACTGCTAACTGTAACTCTTTCTTTAACTCTTCCTAAGATAACATTAATCTAAAAGAGGGACAACACATGCAGAATAAAGGACGTAACATACAACAATTAACGATTTCAAAAAACAAATCCATCTCAGAACTACATTGGCCTGTTGTTTCATATTGGTATAGTTAACAAAGCTAAGCAGTACTAAAATATGGCGAAATGTCATCCAATAATTTACTATATAAAATATATGTCAAAATTACTTATAAAAAAATGTTTCATTTTAAATCCGCTGGATAATGTTTTCCCTCATTGTTGTGTTTGTGTGGCCAAATGGGTTACGAGGGATATCGTATAGGCAGCACAATGTCATTTCATGACAAGATTTCATCAAGGAAGGTTGTTGTTTTTTCCAAGGCATGGAACTTCCTGTCTTCTTCTCGACTAGCTTTACAAGTGTGTGTGTATGTGTGTGCGTGTGTGTGTGATCGTGGGGCATGTTTCCACACTTGTACTGTTAGACTCTCAATGGAAATTGTTTACATTTTTTTTCCTTGTTATTTAAAACCGAAATTTTCGAGATTGAGTTGACAACATTGTTTCGGCAGGTTGAAAGTCTTCAAGCATGATTCCTGTCTTGGGAGAGTTACCAAAAATCTATTGTGTGGCATAATATTTCAGAAGGTGTAGAGTAATTATGATCACTTGTCGGACTTTTTTGTATTTTGTATCAAACAGTTAGAGGTAGAAGGAACAAAATAAGGTTACACCTGGAGCGTGCTCCGATTTCATAGAAAATGCAACGGAAGGAATTTAAGGGAAAATATCATTATAATAAAGAGATTGAAAGAACATTAGATATGCAGATAAGATTTTACATGTTTTATTTGAGTTTGGTAGTCAACATTAATAGGTGTGATCTTTTTATTAGGGGAGCGTCTAGTCACGGTGGGGATAATGTTTACTTTTATTAGAAATTAGTTCAAAAACATCAACGTGGACCAACTTTCAAGTGGATTCAAAATCTGGCACTGTGTGACCTTTTATGTGCCATAACGGTCCAGATTATAACAAGCTTAGTTTAACTTGTTTTCTAGGTCAGTCACTCAGTCATTCATTCAGTCAGTCACTCAGTCATTCAGTCATAAAAACCGCTCATAATATATTTAAATGTGTAGTTTAGAAAAAAAAATTCTACACATTTCGCATTGATGCTATGCATAGATCCCAATCTCCAATACCAAGCGATATCCTGGATAGTCCAATACGAAAGACATATGTAATACAAGATTTATATAACTTTCCTTTCGATCTGTGATGGATAACAAGTGAACAAATAGAACGTTGCCATTTTTTTCCGAACAATTTTTTTTGATGGTTATAGACTTTATAGAAGCAAGCGTCTCGCAGACTCCGTGGACTGTTGCCCATCTTCATCATCCTTTTTGTTGATTTATTTTTGTTGAGATTTAACTCTATTGAAACAATTAAGCAAATTTAGAAAATATTTCACTATTTTGGGACTTTAATGTTAAACTTAACTAGATCTAGGACGGAAAATTATGGCTTTATGTTGACATCTTTTAAAAAACATTTAATAATAAACGGAATAGCTTTGAGAATTGGAATCTGTTATGCTAAAATATGCATACAATTTTCGTAGGTCATTACCTTTTGAATAAAAGCAAGCATAGATTATCCTTTATACTTCGCAACTGGTACACTTAAAAGCTCGCTATATTCGTTTTTGTCAGACATTGCTGTAGAGCTCAAATGTTTACGACTTCCCAGATACCGAATGTTCAAAACATTCCGTAAGCGTTCATGAGAAACCTTGGACCAATATAACCAAATCATAAAATTCACAAATTATGCGATATATTGGTTAATTGCAAAGTAAATATTTAAAATTAGTATCTTACAGTAACCTGTTACAATTACATGTTACATCTAAAACTTTTCGTGATCTTTTATCTTTATGTAAAAGAAAAGCTCCGTTATTCTCAAGCCATTGTGTTTGTTTACTGTTTATCTTAATACAGTCTCTGCTCTCAAAATCAATCTAGGTGATTCTGTGTCGTACACAAATTGTCGTAACAACAAAATGTCTTAACGATGTCATCGGCTCGTCACCAGCACGTTATCGTCTGATCTCTCTTTTGATATTTACAAAAATGATCAGGAAAACCCTTGATAAACATCGTTGCTCATTTAGCCGTCATGTGAACTTGGTGTGATTTAAACAACTTGATGACCATTGACCACTGCTCCAAACCAACTATTTCCAACCCTGATAAAGTTGGGCAAATATGAGATTATTTAATGAGGCAATGGGTTTGAGAACCTCTGATTGATGCCTCAAACTCCTGCCGGTGCTGTATCAATGATTTGCTCAACTTCCGAACAAAGCTCCAATTACATCTGTACTCGTTGTAGTGGTGGTTGTTCACGCTGCTGCGGAAGCCGACATAAGCCATCGAGCTTCACGCCGCATTTTATCTGGTTCATTACTTAAACCAAAGCAACTACAACAAGGCCTTGCTATTGATGCGATGCTGAGGCTGTGGTGCATGCGGAAGTGTTGATTGTTACGGATGATTTGGCCTCAACCATTTCTCAATGACTCTTTCTAATCCCTTTCTTTTTGTGTTAACAGGGTACCACTCAGAACAAAATGCTATCATTAAAATGAAGTAATTTATTAGTGAAACATAATACATTTCATTACAAATATAAAATAGGTTGAAAATAAAAAAAACGAATTCATTATAGCAGAGTATCACAATACTTAAGGCTACCTATTTCACAATACCTAGGGCTACGCATCTTACAATACTTAGGGCTACTTATCTCACAAGACTTAGGGCTACCTATCCACCCTTAGCAATGCATCACCCGTTCATAATTCGACTTATTGACTGTAGCAGTATATCACAAGAACATAGATCCGGTTATCAGGCAGTATACCATAGATAGCACCCCTCATCTTACCAGTTGGACTTCAACAAAAAAAATAAATGAAAAAAAAAAAAAATGAATCCGCTGTTTGTTCAACAATGCAGGTAACAAGACAATGTTCAATATTTTCATCATGAATCTCCCAATATCCTTGCTCACTCCGTACACAATTTTACTTTCAAACATCCTTACCATCACTTGCATACATCCCACGAGCCTCTGCGTATTGCATTGAAAAAACAGCCAGTTTACTGAATGCTGATTTTCTACATGTAACTTAGCAAGGAGAAGACTCCGATGTAATTGGTCTCTCCAGGGGAAGTCGCTCATTTCGCTTCTCATTAATAGTAGTCCTAAAATCAGGTGCAAGAAATGTCAACTGGATCACCATGGAAATCATGAAAAAGATTTTACTGACGTAGTAGGTCATATACATTTTTTCAGGAAAAGTAAATATTTTATTCTGAAAGGTAACAAAAAGCTTTGATATCTAGAATCTAAATTATCTAAATAAATTTTAGTTCTAAAGGGCATTGATACTTAAAGCGACCATCAATATGTTATAAGTTTGTCGGCATTGGACAACGGAAGATTCAATTAGATATAGTACAAACATCATAAACAACGTTATTTCTAATATAGCCAAAAGTAAAGAATTATCTGACAAAATAGGGTAGGGGCGCTTTACTGAATGCATTCCGGTAATATTACACGTGCAAAGACTAAATGAAATTTAACAAGATTACAAAGAGAGTTTTTGTGATACACAAACTCAGAGGCGGTCCCCGTCTGAATCGGATCCCTGTCAGATCCGCCTATTTGCAAGATGTTTCGGATGTTCCTTCTAAGTTGAAAATAATTAACTTCTCGCTGGACGACGGAGGATGGCGAGAAGGGTATAAACCTGCCTTATCTTGATGTTTGCGCACTAGCTTTAGTTCGGATTTATCGTTGGTCCCTGGCTCAATTCCTGTATGCTCCCATCCTTAAACTATCGCAATATTTCTGAAAGAACAGTAAAGGTTAAGTCATATTTTCAAAAGCCTTTAGTGTTTTTTTTTTATCTAACCGTAACGGACAAACCAACCAACAGACAAAACGCAAAAAATATGCTTCTTTCATTCTAATGGGGGCACTAAACAATTTTTTTTAATCTGATTTTTTAAAAAAAATTAAGAAATTAGTTTAGAATCATGTCATTGCCGGGCTTTACGCTAGTACACGAAAGTCGCTGCTAAAAATTCATTTTTAAAAATGTACGTGATATCCACATGTCAAGAGCATTTCTTATAGCAACATTTCCTCCCTTACATTTACGTAATTGTTTTAGAATTGGTGTTTTGTTATTAAAAAATCGCTTGCATTATAATTTTATAAATTAAACGGTTTGCTTTTAGAAAACTATAAGTAGCCGTTGCACCTAAACTTTTCAAGCCGCATTTAATGATGAAATAATATTTTTCGTATCTCTTCTAGTTTTGGCGCCCTGAGCGTGACAGACGGACAGACGGACAGAAGTTCATTTTAAAAAATGTGCGTGATATCTGCATGCCAAGAGCATTTCTTATAGTAACATTTCCTCCCTTACATTTACGTAATTGTTTTAGATTTGGTGTTTTGTTATTAAAAAATCGCTTGCATAATTAATTTTATAAATTAAACGGTTTGCTTTTAGAAAACTAAAAGTAGCCGTTGCACCTAAACTTTTCATGCCGCATTTAATGGTGAAAAAATATTTTTCGTATCTCTTCTAGTTTTGGCGCCCTGAGTGTGACAGACGGACAGACGGACAGACGGACATTTTGCACAAACCTAATAGCGGCTTTTTCCCTTACGGGGGGCCGCTAAAAAAGTATCCGACTGACAATTATAATAAGCGTAAAAGCATTCTACTTAAAGGGGAGTAACTACAAACAATGAATTCCTCTCTATGGTTACAGTTTTTGAAGTCCGCATGTGCATTTTAATTTTTTCATAATCCAAACCTTGTCCGTACGCTGTAAGGAAAAAAAATGTTTTGGGAATTGGGTTTGATGTCGAGGGGGACCAGGTCCAATCTTTAAGAAATCATTGCGTTTGATCCATTTGCAGATAAAGATCACGCGCTACGACAATGGCGGAAACCCATTGCTCGGAATTGTTCGCAGAAGTGAAATAAATAAAATTTCAACCCCCCTCCAAAAAAAAAAAAATGTAAAAAGTGCCAGGCGACTTTTGATGGGGAAATGTTTTGCATAGGTCATTAGGTTTCTATGCTTTCCCTCCGCGACACGGTGTCAGATGTTTGGAGATGGAAGCAGTCTGCTGTGAACAGCTAACAGGTCAAAGCGGGTGGGGATGGGTCTCGGTGTGGAATTTCTAAAAAAAGAACAAAAGAAAGAAACATGTTTGAAAATGATCTCGTTTTATGGTTTAAACCCGTCATTTTATCGCGGGCTAGATGTATATTTAATGACGCGATGAGTTTTGAAAGAAAATCTATTTTCAATAATTGTGTAATTAGCAAAAAAATATTTTTTGGCCATTAATTTCCGGCAATCCAAAATATGACCCAAATGATATAAGTGATTTTATGTCAGGTGCTAACTGGCAATGTCTTGCAGACTTAATGAGGTAATTGAGGTTGTTATAGCAAGTTGAATACCTTGTAATTAGGTATCAAAAAGACATTATATAACGTAGTCACAACAGTATTCATCAATATACCAATTTACTTTATCAAATGAAAATTTACCAAAGTCTCTAATGGTGTGAAATAATCAACAAAAGCTCGTTGTGTACCTTGTAGATTTGATTCAAGACTTTCAGATTTATCATTGCACCGGTTATTTCCACCTGTCAGGTTTATCTTTGCACAAAATATTTCGATCTGTGTGTGTCTGCTGTGTGTGCCTGCTGTGTGTGTGTTGTGTGTGTGTCTGCTGTGTGTCTCCTGTGTGTGTCTTATGTGTGTGTCTGTCTGCTGTGTGTGTCTGTCTGCTGTGTGTGTCTACTTTGTGTTTGCTGTGTGTGTCTGTTGTGTGTGTCTACTGTGTGTGTCTTATATGTGTGTCTACTGTGTGTGTCTTATGTGTGTGTCTGCTGTGTGTCTGCTTTGTGTGTCTGTTGTGTGTCTGCTGTGTGTGTCTAATGTGTCTGTCTGGTGTGTCTGTCTGTTGTGCGTCTGCTGAGTGTGTCTGCTGTGTGTGTCTAATGTGTCTGTCTGTTGTGTGTCTGCTGAGTGTGTCTGCTGTGTGTCTACTGTGTTTGTCTGCTGTGTGTCTGCTGTGTGTGTCTGCTGTGTGTGTCTACTCTGTGTCTGTTGTGTGTGTGTCTGTTGTGTGTGTGCTGTGTGTGTCTGCCTGCTGTGTGTGTCTGCTGTGTTTTATTGCTGTATATGTGTGTGTGTGTCTATTGTGTGTGTATTTGTGTATTTGCGTGTGTCTGCTGTGTGTGTGTCTGGTGTGTGTGTGT